>JAURVB010004886.1:0-40370 GCA_033002965.1 Piper betle
AAACATCAATCACAATCAATAATCATAAATATGAAAATAATTCTAACTCATCATATTCCTACCAATTTTATTGTATTTTTCCTAAGTTACATTACTCGATTGGCATGCTCAACTCGATCTACCTCATTAGATCACTCACTATTCATTCTCAATTAATTGCATCATGCAATCATCACTACACTCATACTCATACATTTATCATGACAATTATTCAATTCTAGCATGTTATACTAACAATCATAATCAATTTTAAATAACTCAATCAGAGGTAATTATACCTCACGTAGTCGGCAATCGGCGACGGCTAGGGTTTCGTCGCGTGTCTCGGAGCTCAAATTCGGCGCTCATCGGTGTCCGAAACTCGAACGGGCTCGACTGGGTGAGCCCCGCAGAAGATCCGGTGAATTCTGGCGAATTCTAGAAATTCCAATTTTTCGACGGTTTTCGGCGATTTTCCGGCAGCTTCCGGCGGTTTTCCGGCAACAGTCTCCGGCGACGTCTAGTGGCCGGAAAGTGGTCGTGTTGGGTACCCTTGGAACCGGCTCGGCGAACCCGACTCATCTACGAGGTCGACGAGGTCGATGGAGGCGGCGGCTCACCGGAAAATGGCAAAACAGAGCCGGCGGCAATGGGTGGCTAGATCCGGCCGGCCACGGCGGCCACGACCTCCGCTTCGGTCAGGAAGAGTCACTGGGTGGTCGAGGGTGCTGAGGCAACCACCTGATCGTGGTGGCGATGGTCGCTGGCGGCGGAATCGGCAACGCGACCGAAATGTAGCCGCGGCGCTAGGCGAGGCGATTCCGGCGTCACGGCGGCCTGGCAGCGGCAGGGGTTGGCCGTAACGAAATTCCAAAAAATTTGGGAAAAATCCCACAAAATCAAACAACACCAAAAAAAATCATAATGATATGCTCTAGAACTATCAACCCACCCAAAATGCCAGTAACGCGTCCTAACGCGGTAAATGACCTAAAACTAATTCTACAATCCATTATATATCATAATAAAAAAATGAACTGCATACTCTCATACATTCTGATAACTCATTCTTTTCTGCTGTGTTCATGACGTTATCATCATATACTTGGGTACACATGTCCCTCATGGCTCATACACGAGACCGGCGTCGGCTTAGTACACGTGTTCTGAAACTGACTCGACTCGAAAATAACGGTCGAACCGACCGGTTCTGAATATAAAAACCCTGACTCGAATCATGGGTTTTACAATTATCCAATACAATTAAATCAAATTTTTCATAAGTTCAAGTATCAATTTTCTCTCTACTAATATAAGTACCTTGTCAATCAAGATCAACAAGACTTTATAGGTTGTGATGAGGCTAGGCTAAAGGCTAAAAATTGATATCAAGATCAAAAATAATAAACCCTAGCTCAAGACTCTTTCCAAGCTTGAAACAAATTAATTTAAATCCTTGTCAACAACAATGCCATCTAATCATTCACATCCTGCTTCGAAAAACACACATAATTGATAGAATAACCACGAGACAATCCAATAATGATGTGAGTCAGTCAACATCAAACAACTAAAAACATAAATAGAAGTATTAGAAAAGAATGTAACATTTTTAGACTAGGTGTGAAAATGAGCATAATGTCTTTTCTTTTCACAGTTGTAGAATACAATTGTGCTCAAGTTCCTCTTTTCATGCTTCTTGGAATTGTTAATTTAATCATTCTTAATTTGATGAAACTTGTTTTGAAGATTTGACCATTTTTCTAGGGGCGCCATCTTCTATAACATCGAGAACCAAAAGCTTGAGTTTGAGAAGATTCCGTCATGAAAATATCACCGGAAGATCAAGGCACTCATCCTCTAACTCAAGATAGCACGAAACATCATCAAAAGCTATAATGCTTTCATTATGGGTTAAATTTAATTTCATATGCTCACTGAATAACTGCTTGGACTTGTTCATTAGAAAGAACATATCAAACGATTTTGAGCTCTGTAATTAAATTCCTAATTTCCCTAAGATGTCTCATAGTGGTGTTAGACTGCTTCTTATATGTATCAAATTTAATCGTTAATTGCCTTGGTTTAGTGATAAAAGTACCACCAAATTTATCTTTAAAGGCAATCTACAAAGAATAAGCAATATCAAATTCCTCAAATTCACACAACAAATCATTTTACAACATCCATCAATTAGTTTTTCCTCCTTATCTAAATCAGCAATGATTTGTTGTGAAACAACCATTAATGAGCTATAGAGACATAATAAAAAATATAATTATTACTAACACACGAATTATGTATTAAATTAATTTTTAAGATAACATAAAATTAATTATATGGCCTATATTGAATATTGAGCAGTGCACGCAATCATAGTATTTAACTCACACGATTAATTAAATGTATCATTAATAAAATTTTATGCATTGAATAACTAAGATGAAATTAACTAAATAATCTTTGATCATTAGCCCCTACTGACCAAAAGTGGTCATAAATGCATAATTAATTAAATAAAAATACATGTTAAACCCAAAATTACTAAATATTAATTGCCCCTTAAAGGTCATTTTAAAACCTTAATACCCATTAAAATTAATTTAAAATGACCTAATAGTATCTAAAGATCAATTTTAGCAGTAATTAGACTTAAAAAAATAAGTTTTTATTCGAATAAAATCGAACTTGAGTTGATTCAGAACTATCCTTATCAAACAGTCCAAATAGTGCGAGTTTAATGAATCTGATCGGACATGCATATCCTAACTGAACAAACAATTAACTGAAGTCGGGAATAACAAGCCTGACTACTCTCACCTCCCATTATCTTAATTCTTGTCGAATTAAGGCAAAGTGGGGAAGGGAGTCCAACCTAAAGTGGAAACCGGTGAGGCCCGCTGGTGACCATTAGCCGGTGACTGCACGATGGGGAAGTGACGAGGGGAGTTGTCAAGCATCCTAACCTACATGCAAAGGGAGGAGCAGCTCTAGAGACCACAACTATGAGGAATGTGTCACGATTATTGGGGAAGCCGCTCACCTAGTTGTCCTGCCAGTGACAGGTTCAGGGAAGAAGTAGGTAACAACGTCGGCGTCGATTGAGGCGGTGTTTGTTAGGAAGGACAGATCTAGGAGGAGGTGCACCTACATCAAGTTGACACCATTGGAGGGGAGATTTGGAGGCTTGCTCCGGCGTGTATGTACCAACACCGACGAGGTCATCAATGGCCGTGAGGCACACGACAACCACGGACTCCGGCCAAGACAATGTAAAGGTGTACTCGCTTGTAGTTTTTCTCGGTTTGGACCAATCTCGAGTCAACTTGAGTGAGTTCGAGCCAAACCAGTTTTCAGACAATGATTATGGGGCCCAGATGGTCATATGAACATGTAATGAAGGCTGAGTATTCTCGACATGTAAATCATAGCTTCAGTCATGCTACAGCAAAGCATAAGTTATTAGTGTATACACAAGATATACAGATTTTTTGTATGTATTAGTCAGGGTTTTAGGGCTAGATCTCGGTCATTACACCATTTAGTATCCGTTTGGGATTTTCAGGGTTCGTTATTTACCTGCATCTTATGGATTTTGGACTATCGGATTGCCCCTATGTGTAAAACCCGTGACTTGAGTCAGGGTTTTATAGTCTGAACCTGTCAGTTCGATCGTTATTTTCAATCGAGTCAAGTTTAGAACACGCGTACCGAGCCAAGGCCAGTCTTGTGTTATGAACCATGAGAGTCATGTGTGCCCAAGTATACGATGAAAATGTTAGTAAGATAGTAGCAGAATGAGTTATCAAAATATATAAGAATACACTAGATTTTCTTTAGTTATTTTAATTAGATTGTAGAATTATTTTTTAAGTTGAATAAAGCATTAGGATGCATTACGAGCAATTTGTATGGGTTGTTAGTTATAAATCATGTCATTGTATTGTTATAGAATGTATTATATTTTATGGGATTTTCCCCTATTTTTATGGATTTTTTAGAAATTATTACGAGATAGTATTATTTTTCTCGAGTTAGAGTCTAGTCAAGTTTTAATCACTAGACGACCACTCTTTTCTGCCCGACCACTCATTTTTATCCCTGACTACTCATTTTCTTCCTGCGACACCTTCCGAGATGACTCCTGACCTTCTTCCCGACCGCTCATTTTCCCCCCAACACCTATTTATTCCAAACCTCTAACACCGTCACCATCCAGCCGCCACCATCCTCCTCACCTAACTCCCTTCTCCTTTTTCTCCCCTCCCTCTCCCCCACGATCCTCACTCGAGCCGGCCACAACTTTGTCGCCGTCATCGCGTGACGACGATTAGGTATAGAATTTTATCCAATTTTATTTGATAATGAATTGTTTTATGATTTTATTGTGATGCAAATGGTGTGATTGTAAATAGGTATTGGTCTAAATTTAAATGCATGATATAATAGTGAATTAGAGTTTGAATTTAAATGCATGTAAATAGATGTTGTCTTGTATGGATTAATGAGTGTAGCATTCATGCATTATAATGGATGTTAGTATTTAATCTTGATGTGTACGTATGAAGTAGGAAATCGCCTCCTAGGCGCGTGGACACGATTGAAGCTTCTACCAGGTCCGTTAAGACTTGTTTCCTGTTTTATGCTTTATTCTATTGTGTATTGTGTTTATACTTAGAGGATGAGTTAAGTGGTGTTTTATTGAATCCCACTTAACCCAGGACATTTAATCTATCATTTTTGGATTAATGACCCTTAAGGATAAGATCCCTCGAGTATGTTTTCGAAAACAAGATCTGCAAGTTGCCTTTGGACCTATTAAATAAATCCCTTCCTAGGTCTGCTTATATAGTTTTATCGAGTTTTCAGTGAGACAAGAGAGGGAAAACTGACTTGCACGTACCATGAGCAGGTGCACGTGTCAGTCAAAGCAGGCTCTGAATTAGTGAGAGGGTTATTCAATTCTCGAGGGATCCTGACAATTCTACTTTTGAGTTCCTCACACAAGGAGAGCGTAGAGGTTTACAGGTACTATTTTGTACAACGCATGTGAGGACTTGTGGTTCAAAGGGTATTAAAGGCGACTACTTGAGAATACTTAGATTTTGTGCTCAAGGCCATGAGAATTATGGAGGTAAGGAGAGGGCTTAGGATATATTAGTAGTCCCGAGGGACCAAAAAATGGAATCAAAAAATGAGGAGAGAGGCATCAGCATTAGCAAAACAGTCAGTTAGGGATGCTACTGGGTCTGCAGCCCAATGGCTCCTTAGTAGGTGCCCTTCAGAGAGTTCTCGAGAAGTATATGAATGTTTTCCTTCATATGAGAGATTGCTCTCAATCAATTTAATATTAGTTATATTTTGGACTAGTAACACTCGTTACTTATGTGTTTTTATAATATATGTAGGTGATGATCATGAGTAGGATGAGCCAGCCTGGACAGATGAGGAGTGACGTCTCTTGCATATGCACATGTCAGATGATAGCATGTTCAATATTTTAAGGATGATATAATGAAATGCAATACATGATTATGTAGTATGATATGATGTATACTACAGTAAGATTGCTAACAATGACATATTAATAAATATGTTTAGACATTGAATATGTATAACAAGTAAGTCAAGACCCATAATTGATGAGAAATATGAATAGAATGCACACGCAGGCCCAAACCTCAGAATGATTATACAGCAGGTTAGAAAGTTGTGTGAATAAAAATATATGATATGTATATATATATATATATATATATATATATATATATATATATATATTGCATATACCCATTGGTGGGCTCCACTAGGTCCAAGAGTTGTTAGACATTCAAATCATACCATGTGGCAAGATTAGATATGTCCACGTCAACCCTAGCTTCACCCAGTTATTTTTTAGGGATTTTTCTACGATTTTGGATGATTTTCACCCCTAGCGCTGCTGTCACTTCAGCTTGCCACTAGCAAGTTTCTGGCCATTCTCCAACCATCGAACTGGTCCAATTGTAACCTCCTCGGGACAGGCTTTCAACCCATACCCAGCTCCGACACCAATGTCATCGCAGTAGCCGCCCGTAGGGTCATTTTCTTAGCTGTTTTCACCACCACTGCAGCCTTTTAGACCTTTTTCTGGTAATGGCAAGCTTCCTTCTGCAAGGTTGACCACCCAAACAGTTTCCCCTCGTCGAGATCTTCATTTTGAGACCCATGACCACATGACCACTACCGTGGTCACGATTGCCGTTGTCGATGTCACTGAACCTGGAGACGATTCCTCCGCTTTCCAGCTATTTTTCGGCCAGCCGACAATTGGACTTTGCCGATTCCCACCACCATCATGTTCCTCGTCGCCTAAGTCATCGATCCCAACCTACGGCGACCCCAACCTCGCCGCGATTGGCAATTTTCTGCGACGAGCACTGCCAACTAGTTTACCCGCATTCGCGTCCGCCTGTCCAACCCTATTCGGCAGCCCGTTCTCATGCTTGCCTAGCCAATGCAACCCATTTTCCAATTAACCCAAACCGAGTTGGTTCAGCCCATTTGACTCGGTCTAGGTCAGTCCAGTTGACTCAGTTTACTGTTTTTGCCTATTTTCGGTTGTTCTTTAATCGATTTGGCAATTCGAAAATTTGTGTATTAGTTTAGATACATGTTCACATGATTTAATATGTTTGAATGTTATGATTTTTTTCTCTATATATTATATACTTTATTTATTTATTGATTATTTATTTATTCATTATTATTCACTTCTTGTTATATATATATATATATATATATATATATATATATATATATTGATTATGCTTATTTATGGCATTATATATTAATATTAATGATATATTCACTTATTAATTTAATCGTATTATTTTTTATTAAATTATATATATATATATTATTTATTTATCTATTTGTTCATTGTGTGCATGTTATTATTTATTTGTGTTTAATTATGTAATCTTGTTTTAAATAGTTATTCTAATATTATTCATAAATAATTAAAATCAACTATTTGTTTATTTATTTATTTATTTATCGAATTATTTTGTATTTATTTATTTATTTATTTATTTGTATGGTTGCTAACACGAGTATATGTTGATATTTACTCGTATTAGTCGTGCATATATCTAGTATTATTATATTATTATTTTATGATTAGAGTATTATTTATTTTTATATATTTATTATTTATCTATTTATCTATGAGTGTATTTGTTTATTTATTTATTATTTGTTTATTAGTCATTTGTTATTTTATGTCTTGATTTTTTGTGGTTCAAAGGCAATTTAAGGCGACTGTCTGAGAGTACTTGGCCTTCGTGCTCAGGACTATGAGTGCTCAAGACTATGAGATATATGGAGGAAATGAGAGGGCTTAGGATATATGAGTAATCCTAATGGATTAGAAAAAAATAAGAAAATACCAAGAGAGACATCAATAAACCGATCAGTTTAGGATGCTACCTGGTGGCTTATGGAGAATTCAATGGAAGTATATAATGATTTTTTTAAAATTAGAGTATCTCTCATTTGAGAGCTGATATTTAATTATTTTTTGGAATAGTGACATCTATTATTGATAATTTTTTTATATTATATATATATATGTATTGTGTTCATAAGTTGGCTTTTGTGAAAAGACAGATAAACACTACATACAGTTGAGCTTAGTACAATAATTTTCTTTTATATTTTTATTTATATGATGAGTTTTTATTCTTATTTAGTAATGTCTTTTATTCTAAAGACGCCAAAAGGGCCGCTTCGATCTATATAATTGATCGAGTCTTACAGATTAGCAACTTTAGACATGATTCAGCTCAGATTGTAATATTTCTAATTCGACTCTTAGGTGAACTGAAATTGGGGTATTATAAAAAATCCCTCCTTTTAATTTTTTTAATTATTTTGTATTTTTTGGCAATCGGCCGATATGGCCGGAGGTAGGACTTCCCAAGTGGGAGTTCGAGAGGGACGGTGGGAGGGCTTCTTATCACCCGAAGATTTTAATAAAACAGAGAATAGATAGCGTAAAAATGCTACTGTGCGCAGCGTTTTTTATTCGGGCCGTCGGATCGAAATCCGGCGGCCCGGATTTCATTTACCCCCCCCGACGATTCCCGCCGAGGATTCCGCGTCGGCCCTTCCCGCGTCCCGCCTTCCCGCGCCCCTTTCCCGCGGCCCTCCTTCTATATTCGCCGTCGGCCGCCGACCCACCTCCTCGCCCATCAGCTTTCCCGCCGACCGCCCCTCTCACCCATCCCCGCCCCTGTTCGCACCCGCCCCCGGCCACCAACCCCTCCCCAACCTACTGCCCCGTCGCCCCCCACCCCCGCCGCCGCCCCTTCCCCCGTCACCCTAACCCCACCCCGCCGTATAAGGCCTCCTGCCTTCCCTCCCTGCCTCGTGCCGCCCCTCCCTCCCGTCTGCCCACACTGGCCGCACCCCACCCCCGCCCCCGCTGTAAAACCCACGATTCGAGTTAGGGTTTTATATTCAGAACCGGTCGGGTCGACCGTTATTTTTTCGAGTTGAGTCAGTTTCAGGACACGTGTACCGAGCCGATGCCAGTCGCGTGTATGAGCTATGAGGGTCATGCGTACCCAAGTATATGATGATAACGTCATGAAGACAGCAGAACAGAATGAGTTATCAGATATATGAGAGTATGCCAGTCATTTTTTTATTATTTTTATATATAGTGGATCGTAGCATTAGTATTAGGCTGTTTACCGCGTTAGGACGCGTTCGGGCAGTCTGGGTGGGTTGTTAGTCATAGAGCATATCATTATAATATTGTGGTGTTGTTTGATTTTACGGGATTTTTCCCGATTTTTATGAATTTTTTTACGATTTAATATGACCTAGTTACTATATTTGACTCGAGCCGGAGACGAGTCAAGTCTTAATTACAAGTTTGCCACCCAACCTTTCTTCTTCACGACGACCTTTTCTCCCCACGCCCAAACCCTCGTGCCGCGCCGCCCCTGTTCGCGCGCCACCGCCGCCGCTGTCGGCGCCGCCCGGCCGTCGACCGACGCCGCCCAGCTCGGCGACGACGTCGCCCTGCCGCCCCGACCAGGCCCGGCCACCATCGGGCCGCCGCGACGCCGGAATCGCCACGCCTAGCGCCGCGGCTGCGTTTGGTCGCGTCGCCGATTCGGTCGCCGGCGACCGTCGCAGCCGTCATCCAGTGGTCGCCTCAGCACCACCGACCACCCAGCGACCCTCCCCGACCGGAACGGAGGGCATCGCCGCCCTGGCCGGCCGGATTTAGCGACCCAACGCCGCCGCTCTGTTTTAGCTGTTTTCCGGCGAGCCGCCTCCTCCGTTGGCCGCGTCGACCTCGTAGATGAGTCGGGCTCGTCGAGCCGGTTCCGAGGGTACCCTACATGACCCCTATCCAGCTAGTAGATACCACCGGCAATGGTTGCCGGAAAACCACCGGAAGTCGCCGGAAAACCGCCAGCAACTGCCGGAAAACCGCCGGAAAATCGGAATTTCTGGAATTCGCCGGAATTCACCGGATCTTCCGCGGGGCTCACCCGGTGGAGCCCGATCGAGCTTTGGACGCCGAGGAGCGCCGAATTCGAGCTCCGAGGCGCGCGACGGAACCCTAACCGTCGCCGATTGCCGACGACGTGAGGTATAATTACCTCCGATTGATTTCTTTAAAATTGATTATGATTGTTAGTATAACATGCTAGAATTAAATAATTGTCATGATAAACATATGAGTATGAGTGTAGTGATGATTGCATGATGCAATTAATTGAGAATGAATAGGGAGTGATTTAATGAGGTAGATCGAGTTGAGCATGATAATTGTGTGTGATGTGATTAATGACTAATTAGGGATGAAATGATAAGTTACATGATGAGATTAAGTGTGAATGAAGGTTCAGCGATCTAATGAGGTAGGAGTCTCAGCATGATAAGTGATCAGGACGTAACTTTGAAAAACACAATAAAATTGGTATGACTAGGATGAGTTAGAATTATTTAAATTTATGATTATTTAACTATTGCTGGATGTTGATGATTGAATTGTGATTGATGTTCATTGTGTTTGATGCATCATTTAGTTAGCGGGCGTTAGTATTTAGTTTTGATGTGTAGGTGCGGAGTAGGAGCTCGCCGCCTAGGCGCGATGACACGCTTGGAGCTTCTACCAGGTCCGTTTAGGACTCGTCTTGTTTTACGCTTTTCTATTGTATGTTTATGTTATTATTTGCAGGACGGGTTAAGTGGTGTTTTATTGGATCCCACTTAACTCGGGTCATTTAACCGAATATTTTCCGGATTAATAACCCCTCGAGGATGAGATCCCTCGAGGATGATTTCGAAAACAAGATCCACCACAAGTTGCCTTCGGGCCTATTATATGAATCCCTTCCCAGGCCTATATATATAGTTTTATCGAGTTTTCAGTGAGACGAGAGATGGAGAAACCGACTGCACGTACCATGCAGAGGATGCCGTGACAGTCAAAGCGGGCTCTGGATTAGTGCCAGCGGACTGTTCCATTCCCGAGGGATCCTGACAACTCCGCGTTTGAGTTCCTCACACCCGGAGAACGTGGAGGTTTACGGGTACTGTTTAGTACAGCGCATGTCCGGACTTGTGGTTCAAAGGGTACTAAAGGCGACTGCCTGAGAGTACTCGGCCTTCGTGCTCAAGGCCAGGAGAAATATGGAGGTAAGGAGAGGGCTTAGGATAAAGTTTCACGAGAAGTACTGAAAAAGAAGTGCTGAGAGTAGCACAGTACCAGCAGCAGTAAGTTCGGGATGCTACCGGGTCTGCAGCCCAGTGGCTCCTCAGTAGTGCCCTTCAGAGTGTTCACGTGGAGTATGATGTTTTCTTTCATATGAGAGTTTGCTCTCATAGCCAGCTTGTTATAGTTATTTTATTTTCCGGACCAGTAACACTTGTTACTGACGTGTTTTTATACTATATGTAGGTAATAATCACGAGTTGGATGAGCCAGCTTGGACGAAGGAGCAATGAGGTCTTGTACACACACATGTTAGATTTCTGAATGTTTAATTTTGTGTTATTATGTTATTATATTGTGAATGACATGTTCAAATGCATGAGACATGATAGAATGTGAAATGATCAGAGTAGCGCAGCAAAAGTGTGATGGGTTAGGACCCAAAGTTCAGAGAATGATGAATATAATAGATTAGAAGTATGTGTGAATGCTATCGTTGCTATACGTATATATGTTTGAATATACGTTTTTGACAGGGTGGCCCCTAATTACATTTTTAGGGGAAATTCTGTCCCTTTTATTTTATAATTTTTACTAATTTTGATTGTAATTGTGTTGGTGTGAAGTTTAGGTTGCATGTCATCCATGTAGTATCATGTTAGGGTTTTATGAATTTATCCATGCATGACAAGTCGTATCTACATCTTAAGACGCCGAGATTGGATCCGTATGAGTTAGGTTCGGGTTAGCCAACCTAACCGGGGCCTGTAACATGCCGGTTCGGTTCACGAGCGTGAACCGGATTTGGGGTGTTACACCCGCCGCCGTCTGCCGCCCTCGTCGGCCCCTACCCCCGCCCCGCCGTCTCCCGCCCCCTGCACCCCCGCCTTCCCTCCCCTGCCCCGTGCCGCCCCTCCCTCCCGTCTGCCCACACCGGCCGCACCCCACCCCCGCCCCCGCCGCCGTCTGCCACCCTCGTCGGCCCCTACCCCCGCCCTCGTCGGCCCTACCCCGCCCCGCCGTCTCCCACCCCCTGCACCCCCGCCTTCCCTCCCCTGCCCCGTGCCGCCCCTCCCTCCCGTCTGCCCACACCGGCCGCACCCCACCCCCGCCCCGCCGCCGTCTGCCGCCCACGTCGGCCCCTACCCCCGCCCCGCCGTCCCCCGCCGTCTCCCGCCCCCTACCCCCCAGCCTTCCCTCCCCTGCCCCGTGCCGCCCCTCCCTCCCCTGTCTCACCACACCGGCCGCACCCCACCCCCACCCCCGCCGCCTTCTGCCACCCTCGTCGGCCCCTACCCCCGCACCGCCGTCTCCCGCCCCTGCCCCCTGCCTTCCCTCCCCTGCCCCCCCGGCTTCCCTCCCCTGCCCTCACCAAACCCGCGGCCCCTGCCCCCGCCCCCGCCGCCGCGGGCGGCCCATTCCCCAGCCGCCGCCCCGCCCCCCCAAGGCCCCAGCCCATGCCCCGCCCAGCCCCCCCAGCCCCCTGCCCCTCCCTCCCCTGCCTCCCCGCACCCCGCCCCCGCCGCCGTCACCCGGCTCTTGCCCCCCACCCCTCGCCGCCCCCCGCGCCCCCACTGCCCCTTGCCCACCCCTCGCCGCCCGGCGCCCCCATTCGGCCGCGGCCCCCCCTGCCGCACGTCCGACGACCTCAGTCGCGGCCCTGCAATCACCCGCCGTCGTCGTCCCGACTCGAGTCAAAAAATATTTGACTCGGTCGCGCGTGAGTGTTCTAGTTTTAAACCTTAAATTTAATTTTTTTAACGGGCTTCCGTGGCATATATTTATATTTGACGCTAAATTTATATTTTTCAGGTTACATTGAGTTGAGGTCGCAAAAAATACATCTTTCGGAAAACGAAAATCAGGTTAGAGTTAAGCCTTTAAAGATACTTTGACTTAACTGAAGCATGTTTACTGCATTTATTTTAATTGAAAATATTCTTAATTTTTATAAATTTTATATTTTTTTAAGAATGGACAAGCTTCAAGATAAAGCATACGAGGAAGAAGAAATAGGCAAAAATATTACAACAATTCTTTGTATCACGGTAATGTTGCCTAATCAACCCTTCTTTTGATGTTTGTATATATATATATATATATATATATATATATATATTGATTAATTTCCATGTTTTGTTTTTAAATATATAGGCAAAAAATTGTTCCATCTGAAAGTGGAGTCATGGAGTCTATTCAGGGGCGTCGGCGCAGTGATGGTGATTGTCAAAGCAGTGATGCAGAACGACTATGATAGCTCCGAATTTTAAACTTGTTACCATGAATTGTTATTTGCTTTAATCAACTTTCACATTTTTGTAACTTGTAAGTTTGTACTTGTATTCATCATGTACAAGAAAGTTATATAAGATGGATCCACTGGGTCTTGTTTCTGATTTATTAAATATTATAAGAATATTAACTACAATCGAGACCGAGTCATTTTTTTATTAACAGCCTTGAGTCGATATCGGGTCAATTTTAATTAAGTCGAGTCGAAACGGAGTCAATTAATTATTTACTTTACTCGAGTCGAGGCTGAGACAGTTTTTTATTAACTTGCCTCTAGCCCCGGCGCGCCGCCCCCCTACCGCACCCTGTCCTAGGGCCCCTTGCCCCGCCCCAGCCGACACGAGTAATTTTATACGATTGACTCGAATCGAAATCGAGTCAAGATTTTATTACAAATTTATTTTATTTTTTTAAAAAAAATTATTTCATACTATTGACTCGAGTCGAGATGGAGTAAAGATTTTATTACAAATTTATTTTATATTTTTAAATAAAATTTTTTTTCATAATATTGACTCGAGACGAGATCGAGTCAAATTTTTATTACAAAATAAATACTAAAAAATAAAATAATTTTATACTAAAAATTTAACTCGATCCCCACTCGAGTCAATATTATGAAATAAATTTTTTAAAATAAACTAATTTTGTAATATTGACTCGAGTCCCACGGGATCGAGTCAAGTTTTTATTATGAAATTATTTTATTTTTAAAAAAATTTATTTCGTTATACGACTCTGTCCCAACTCGAGTTAAGTTTTTATTACAAAATTATTTTCTTAAAAAAATTTTATTTCGTAATATTGACTCAAGTCGGGATAGAGTTAAGATTTTATTACGATTTTTTTTATAATAATAACTTGACTCTAATAGGGATCAAATTAAGTTTTTATTACATAATTTTTTTTAAATATTAGTTTTGCAATATTGACTCGCGTCAGGATACAGTGAAGTTATTGTTACGAAATTATTTTATTATTTTTAATTTATTTTGTAATAAAAACTTGACTCGATCCCGTGCAAAATTACAAAATTATTTTTTTATTTTTTAAATTTAATTCGTCATATTGGCTCGAATCGGGCCCAAGTCAAGTTTTTATTATGAAATTAATTTATTTTTTAAAAATTTATTTCGTAAAAAAAATTTGACTCGAGTCGTGACCGAGTATAATTTTTATTACACTAATACCCTCCCCTGTTTTTCCTTCCCTCGCCCCCTGTTTTACTGCCCACCCCACCGCCGACGACGTCGTCTGCCGGCCGCCCGCGCGGGGGGGGGAGCGAGTTGCCGCGAGCGCAGGGGTGGGTGAGGGGATCGCGAGGGTGTGGCGGCGGCTGCGAGCGGAGGCGGGGGCGGGTGATGGGGTGGTGGGAACGTGGGGGGCGGGGAGGCAGCAGGTGCGGGCAGGGCGGGGGGATGTGCCGGCGGCTGCGAGCGGAAGCGCGGGTGAGGGCGGGGGCGACCGGCGGGGAAGGTCGGGGTCGGGGGCGGGGGCGACCGCCGGGAAAGCTCCGGGCTAGGGCCGCCAACGGAACGACGCCGGAAGGAGGTAGTGGGACGGAGGAGGGAGGGGGGGGGGTTGGGTGGGAGATCTTTGACTGTGGGCCGTTGGATTTTCATCCAATGGCCCACAATTAAATGCGCTGTTGTGGGGGGGTTGGGTGGGAGATCTTTGACTGTGGGCCGTTGGATTTTCATCCAATGGCCCACAATTAAATGCGCTGTTGTGCGCTGCATTACAGTAGCCTTTCTCGTAGATAGCGTATCCCGCAACAGAATCGATCTTATAATGTTCTCACACGTTTATTCAACTTACAATTAAGAATTCAACTTACAATTAAGAAAAGAAATAAGATCTAAAGCCTAGATCTCCAAAGCCAAGCACTGGCAACCATTTTCTCTACCAACGTCATTCAAGGAGAATTGAAACTGGCGTCGTTATTTTAAATGGTATAGAAAAAACTTATAAGACTCATATTAGAACATATCTTTCTTAAAAGATATATTTTTAATGAGGATTATATAGGTAATTTTATTAATGATAAAATTCCTAATTTATTTAAACTTTTTCCCAAATAATGGACACCTAATAAAAATAACGTCCAACAAAAATGACAGAATATACGAATCAAATTAAATTTTATAATATTTATTTTCAAAATTATAGCAATTAGCTATGATAAATATGTATTCACTAAAATAGCCATGATGTGCAGACTATCAATTTTAAGAGATATTGAATGGCCAGATTTTGAGAGATTATTTTGCATGGAAAAAATACTCATAGAAAAACAAAAAAATTACATTCGTTAAATAACAAGGATACACATAACAGTACTTAATTTATTCGTCTTAATTTTATGATTTTTGTTCTGATTGATTTCTGATTGGATAAATCTCATAGAATTCAGCAGACTCTTGGTAGCAGGTTTTAAATAAGTGAAAAGCAGGCAAAATCATCTTCCCCTTTAGATGTGTGTACAGTATCATTTCCAGATTTTTGATGTTTTCTTCTTTTCCGAGCCGCCAGCGAATCGCTAGTGGCGTCCAGGGCAAGGGACGAAACATGGCCAGACAACATATCTAAGCACTTGGAAAAAGAAATCAAAGTGTGCGTGGGTTTGTGTCACATCTCCAATCTTATCAAACGAGCAGGTTTAAAGACGAAGCCCACACGCTGGTGCCTAATTTGCCAGGCCATGGCCAGCAAAGTCCCACCGGAGAAGCTCAGCCTTGACAGCATTTGCGTGGCGATGGCGACCCCTCGGCCGTGTCGCATCCGCATTCCAACTCAGCTTTTTGCAAAAACTGGAAAAGAAAAACACTATAAAGCATAGTTTCAGATATTGTATTATTAGACTTGGATTTATTGTACCACTTAGTTAGATAAACCCGTTTAGCAGCCATCTAATCGGCATGAATCGCACAATTTGGAGGACTTCTTTTTGCTATGGTTATATTTTAAAATTCTACTAATTGTGTTAATTTAAGCTAATAGAAAAGCTTCAGGTTCGTTCTAGCAAATGCCATAGCAAATATTCGTCCATGTATTATGATACTGAATTTAGGGCCAGCATAGAATATATTGGGTTCAATCAGGAGGATTTAAATAGATTTTATAATTATAAACAAAATATTTTATTAAATATAGGCTAAAATTTAAGTACATATTTAAATGGGGATAAAATTGATGTAACAAATGCTAAAATAAATTAGTTCAGTCCTAAGAATGTAAATATAAGAAGCAGTTAAACCATAGTTTAAAATTTCATCTTTGACTTTAAAATTTTTTGAGATGACTCATTTTCGTAATTTGTCGAATCAAATTCCATGGAGGAGTCCATATTGAGGGATTTTATATTAATTTATTTAGTCAAGTCATAAAAATTATTAAAATATATTATTTTTTAAAATCAACTAAATAATATTTTAATTATTGTAATCATATATTTATTAATTTCAAGTATTAAAAAGTCAATAAATACTAATTTTATATAATTATTTATTTATATAATTAAAATTTTAATGTAAATATTTTGTGACAGTTTGGAATTGACTAGAGTCAACTGATTCCGAGTCGACCCTACTTCTTGACATACCGAATTAAGTTTTAGTTTTGAGTTTTTAAACTATAAGTTAAATTCCATTAAATGCGGGAGCGAATTTACTCTAACATTTGCTACATTAAATCCTATCGTCATTTTAATATATATTACTTGATTTTTTTAATTTGATATTTTTACAAAATTTGGATTTTTTATTATAAATATATGGTATTTTTACCGATATTTAATAAAATATGTTGTTTATAAATTTAAAATCTAATCCAATCCTCTGATTTAATCTGATTGAACCCTGATATATTTTATGCCGGTTCTAAATTCGGTATCATAATCAATACAATACCTAAAACTATGTTTTATAGTGTTTTTAATTTTTTATACTAAATAGCAGTGCAAAAATTTACCCGCAAGATGAGGGGCCACCGTACTAAATGGCCACTCCGGCATTTCATGTCAAGGTATGGACTGCTCTGAGATGGGTCAGTTTGTGGTTCTCTTACTGCAATGCTCGTGGTTTAGCTTTGGCTTCTGCATGGGGTTGAGGCCGGGTAAAAAGGAGCAGCCATGGAGCTGTCGGAATTAAATTGGGCAGCAGCTGCTTTGATGGAATCTGAACTTCGGGACTGTGAGAAGAAGCCCCGGCCCTTCTCTTTGTTCCAACTGTCCTTCTCCATCCAACTTTAAAAACTGTCGCTTTTAAATTGCACTCCCTCATTAGTTGCCTATTTTACTGCCATGAGCCTCCTCTTTCTGCTTTGTTACTGGCATATTTGGGGAGTTAATGGGAGGTAAATTTCACTACTTTCGAACTCATCTCTCTCTTGCACGAAAAAACAAGTTTGTGCTAACTGCAACCTGCAAGATTAAAGTGTGAATCTGCTACTTTTGAACTCATCTTCTATATAGTTGCCTACCTTTGATTGTTGGGTCAAGTCATTACACACTTCCAAGTAGCCGGGAATCGATCATTACCATGCAGTAAAATTCATTATTCTACGAAGTTTTTTCTTAAATTCTATAGAAGCTATCTGACATATTTCCTCAAGATGAGGTAATGCTAACTTCGGCTTCTACTGAGTGTAGAATCAAACACAATTGGACATAGTCGAGATTTTTTAACTAAATAGTTAATAGAGCTCTGTACAATACAACTACAGCTGATAATCTCATCACTAACTCTTTTAAGTAAGGAAGCTACTAAAATTCTCTCTGTCATTACTGTCCAAAACGATGGATTGATCTAACAATGTTCCATAAAAGTGAGCAAATCCAACTCAACTTGGACGGCAGATTCTTGTAGGGCGCTCTGTCTCACCCCATCCGCACCCTTCCAAATCCAATCGAACCGGAAGTCTCTCAAACAAAAGTTGATGTTGGCAACCAAAGAAAAAGATATATAACAAAAAAAAGAAAGAAATTGTGGTTTTTCAGAGGGAAGAGCTGAAACCCATTCATTAATGCCGACCCCCTCTCCCGTCTTGTCACCTTCCCTCTTCTTTCATCCCTCTCTCTCAGGCCTCCTGAGCTTCTGAACAAATCCACCAACCCACCTTCTAAGCTTGTTCCCCACTTTATAGCAGACAACGCAGATCGCAAGGATTTGTTCTTGTTTACTAGATTGGTAGTAAGATTGGTGTGAGGGAAGCGATGGAGTTGGGAGGTGGTGGTGGTGGTGGGGGTGGGTTTTGGGACCTAAGCAGTGCACTCAACCCAGCTCCACATCTGCTGCCCTTCAACCAGCATGAGACAATGGTGCTCCATGGTGGGGTGCAGGGGATGCCAGCCATGGATCCCCACCTGACCTGCCTCAAGCTCGGGAAGCGACACTACTTCGAGGACGCCGGGGAAAGACCACACCCGTCAGTGGACCACCTGCTTGGTGGGAAGAAGGGGAGGGGGTTCGGCGGTGCGTCGTCGTCGTCGTCACCGGCAGCGGCGGCTGTGCCGGCGCCTCGTTGTCAAGTAGAAGGGTGCAGCATGTTGCTGGTTCATGCCAAGTACTACCACCGGAGACACAAGGTTTGTGAGATACACTCCAAGGCGCCCAAGGTGGTGGTGCTTGGCTTGGAACAAAGGTTTTGTCAGCAGTGTAGCAGGTCCACTACTCACCTTCTTCTTCAAGTTTTATTTGGGTATGATTTGTTGATTTTGAAGGTGTTGTTGTTGCAGGTTTCATGTGGTATCAGAGTTTGATGATACCAAGAGAAGCTGCAGGAGGAGGTTGGCGGGGCATAACGAGAGAAGGAGGAAGAGCAGCAATGAATCCATGGGGAAGATCAACCCTCCCCAAGGTCTGTACTCTCCTTCCATCAATGGCTGTATTGTTTCATGGATGTGTTTGGTTTTGTCAAACTTTCTCCGTCATCTCTTACTTCTTTTATAACATGTCCTGATAGTGTCACATGTGCTTTTTTTCAAGTTCCTGTCCTGTTTTTTCTAAGTTTGATGTTTTTTTTCCATATCCCCAGTTTGTTTTATAAGGTTGATTAACGACAAGGCATCAATGTAGCCTTTTGGGCTTGAGAGTGTTAGTTTTTGTGGTGAATACAAAAGATTGAGTACCAATAATAGTGTACCATAGCTGTCAAAAAGAAGGTGCCGTCCTAATCCCTCTTGAAGAAACTGGCAGGTATTACATTCAATGCATTATCCATCAAGGACAGTCCTGAAGTGTTAGCACGTATTTTGATTGATTGAATGTTCTTTCAGTGAGAGGGTAACTTCTACAAAATGATTAGTGTCTATCGGCTATATTTGTTTCATTGCTGTATTATAACAAATTCTAGCTATCTGATATGACATATCTTTCACTCAATTTGATGTACTACAAGTTTGGATCAAAAGGTACAAATGGGTACACATCCAAATCTATGTTCTTGATCCGTTTTCATCCATGGATTGACAACAGACCACAGAGCAGCAGGTGGGAGATACCAATTTATGCATCCATCTCCAGTAGGAGCTGGTGCTCTCTCTCTTCTGTCATCCACCTCCTACGCCTCCGACATATCCCGCTTGTCCAGCGCCGCCCTCTGCGAGCTCATCGCCGAGAACAGGGCCTCCGTCCTCGCCGGACAGCTCATCTCCAACCAGCCCACCTGCCCCCACCCTTTCTTCTCCACCTCCCAAGTGCCGGACCAAGCTCCGCAGTGGTCTTCACATTTCCAAGAACAGGTCACACTGAACCTGATGCAGACTCCGGCGAGCTCCTCCTATGCTACTCTCGTATCCGGCGGCCGGAGAATGGCGAAGGAGGAAGACGAGTGCTGTGACATATGGAAATCACTGGAGGACGCCCATGTTGACATGTGCTAAAGTAGGAAGAGCGAGGCTGCTCTGTTTCTGGTTCTCAAATATTTTAATTTGATTCATGCAATTTTTGTAATCCCTTTCATCAAATAATAAGTTTAGAGCTTCAAATTATTATCAGAGCTTCAAATAATTATGCTAGATGAGTCAAGATTATATGGTCAGCCTAATAAGAAATTTTTCTTCGATTTTTATTTATTTGTTTCAAAATCGGCCAACTACCCATTTTTATAATTAATTATGTAAGTTTCAAAAATATTATTAACTAGTTTAGTAGTTGAAAAAAGAGATTCTGAACACAAAAATTATTAATTTTGCAGTTATTACTATGCACTTAACTAATTTAGATAAATGAGGGTCTTCCCATAATGATGGAAGGCGCCAAGGGTTAAGAGCTCACTCTCCCCGTGAATCCATTTTTTGTAATTTATAATTCGGGTATTAAATTTTCATTTAGCCGACATGAAATAAATAAAAAAATTTATTAAATATATAAATACTAATACATGACAAAAATATGAATCCTCTAGCAAAAATTATTTATTTTTAGAATATTTTATAATAAGATGCCAGTTATACTACAGTCAAATGGTTGACTTAAGAAATTTCATGGCAACAAAATTCTTGTAAAAAATACAACAAAAGAGGGAAAATTTTGTTATGAGGAGATTCTATATCTCATATTTATATCATGGCTAAATCTTTACAAATTATAACGGAAAAATTTTATTAAATTATAACTCTTAATGTTAAAAGTATAAGAAAATTATAACTCTCATATTTATAAATTATAACTCTTTATAAAGTATACTTTTTTTATATTTTATACATTTTAAATTTTTTATATGCCCAACCTAACAAAACCTAAGAAAATAACTATAATCATGGGAACTTATTGGTGACTAAATTTCTTACAAAAATTTTGTAACATTTTGGAGCCTTGTTAAGTGTATAGTTTTGATTTTGACGTCTAATACTAAGTACACTGCCAAACCTAGTTAGATCCTTATTTTCACGTTCTTAGTAATATCGTCACACTTTATTAATTATATTAATTTCATAACTTTATTTTTCTAATTTCCATTTATCTTCACTCTCCCTATAGTAAAAGGTCGAGGAGAAACATAAAAAACACAAGATATAAATTACATGTTATGAGAATTGATAATTGGAGTGGACAATCTACAAACTTTGTATATGAACAACTTCATCAATAATACATTTTTAAGTTTAGATATATTTAGAGTTGGGCACTCCAAGATGGACATGAAAGAGGTTTTATAGGTTCTCTTAACCTTAATCTAAGAGCTCTCTTAATTTTAATATAAAAAGTTAGTTTAAAAAATAAAATTTTTTCATTAGCGTATATACAAGTCATTAATCACCTTTAAACTTCATGCGAGAAATTTAAAATAGATTTTATAGAATTTACGAAATAAGGTTTTTCCTTTAATATATATACAAGTCATAGTTACCTCTAAATATAATACGGGATAAACCCAATATTTAATGCCACACTTGAGCCTAGGCTGATTATTTGGGAGCTCATGCAAAGGTTCTTTTTTTCTGCATTTTATTTTCCATCAAGAGTTTTGGCAACGACCAATAATTGGTGTCTCATGGAATTCAACTCAAGTGGGCTCGTCTCTGAGCTGTTGAGTAGGGTATAAGCAGAAACCCAGAAATATCTCATGGATTTGTTTTAGGAGAAAAGACGAGGCACTTAAATCTTTGGTATATATTCGGTGGGAGTAAATGTGTGGGGGAAGCTGGTAACAGAGGCCACCCTTGTTCACGTGCACTGGTTCTGATACAGCTTGGGAGAGGACCTGGTTTAGGGCCTACCATCTCTGAAAGTAAGGGTTGTTTCCACATGCTGGTGCACCCAAGGAGGAAGACGATAAATGGAGTCCAGGGAAGAAGGACCCACAGCCTTTGTTTATGCTCCATGAAAGACAAGCAGTGGTTTCATCGGACATGACCCAGTTGCAGAGCCAATGAATGGAAATTCATCGTAGGAACTTTGGGCGTGACAAGTTTGGTTGATGATAACTTATTATTTAGTGGTATTTATTTATTTAAGGTTTTTTAATTGAATTTGGGTGTGCATGCTTTCTGATCATAATTTTTAATACCTTACCTGCCCGGTATCCCCGCATGACTTTTAAGTCCCATGCGGTTTAAACTTTTATATTATTTTAATTGATATCAGGTTTTAGTATGACATTTTTTAAAAACTTGATTTTTTGTAAATTCCGATATTTTAATATGTATTTAATAAAATATTAGTAACAAAATATGTTTTTAATATGTAATGAAATATTTTATTTATAATTTTAAAGTGTAGTTAATTAAACTCAATTAAACAAAGTATACCTTCTATCACCTGAAAATCCGATATGGTTACCGGTATTTAAAACTATATTTGTGATTTATAATTTCACTTTATTCTAAAAAAGAGCATAGATGGCATTAAAAAGGGTATGAGAGTCCTGTTAATGTTTTAAATATTATACAAGTTATCAATGGCTCTGTGGTCTATATGGTAGTTCAACTTGATCGAATTGGATTCAATTACATTTATAAATTACAAATAAAATCTTTTCTTAAAAAAAGATTTTTATGATTAATATTGAATTAAATATTAGTCTCTTAATTTTAACCAAAAAATTGGGTTTCAAAAAACTATGGTTTAAATAACTGGATATAAAGAAAAATGGTACGAAGGCTTTATACTATACCTGATTTGAACAAGGTATATGGTAATACGGATTTGGAATGACCGATATAATATGGTATTTAAAGCTATGCATCCAGTTAAGAATTTGTGTTGATGGTAAAATCATTAAAAACTTGATGAACTCTTAGCAATGTACAATTTAAAAACACGTTCAATTTCAATCTGTGACTAATTTATCAATTTGTTTATTTATTGAATTTGAAATTTCGACTTAGTATTATGTCCTCTCCAAAATGACTTTTGTTTTTTACAAAATAAAACTAATTAGCGTTTAAAACATTTAGAATAGTTAAAATACAAAACTTACTACATATATATGTGTAAATATAGTAAAACATGTACTATTAAGCCATTTATCACAACCTTTTAATAACAATTCGGTGTGCTCAAGTAAGAAATTTCACGGAGTTTGACCGATTCAAGGTAAAAAATGGAGTTGTTTCTTCGGTAAAACTGGGATAAAGTTGAGCTAAAAAAATCCCTATTCAAGATAAATTTACGAGGAAGTGGTATCTCTTGAGTATCTACCCCAACATCTAAAAATTGGTATGTTTTACAGCTTAACATGTAGATCAATTTTTTCAAAGCATTTGTCTTTTGATTATAAATCAATCGATAAAGGATAAATCGGTCATCCACTTGCAGCCTAGGTGAACTCGAATCCTATGTTATCTAATAATACATGGCATACAATCAAATTTTCAAAAGATGATATATAACATGAAGAGGAAGAGGAAGAGGAAGAGGAGATGAATGGCCGCCTTGTGAGGGACAGGGGGAGAAAGAGACCTCTTACCGACCAAAGAACCTGTGCTAAGCGAGGAAGAAGGGATGGACCAGTTGCCACAATCTGCACAGACTGGAGGTGGAGCATATGGATCACACATAGGACCACAAAAGCACTTTGTGCATAACATGGATTTTATTTATATATTTATACATTTGTCTAAAAGGTTTACCATTGTTCTGTGGCTTTAACATCATGGAAAGGTTTTGTTTGGATATTATTGAATTGATGAAAGGACATGGCTAATCTCATCAATCAAATATGGCTTATAAAATGGATCTATATAATATAAGAAGGAGGACACTTGTGGTGGCTACATGTCTTCTGTTATCAAATGTCAAATGAAATATATATAATGATAAAAAAAATAGATTATATAATTGGGGGAAGCTTTATGTCTCCATATTAGTTGAACCACTCTCCAGGTTAGTTATGTTATTAAAATAAATAGAAAATGAATTAAATAGACAGATCCACACTTAAAAAGAGCCCTAAATCGGCCGGATGCTAAGTAGATCCAGTCTGAGGGTGGCCAAGTTTACAGGCTGTGCTTAGATTATACCTTGATCCACCCAAAAAATCACATCATCCGAAGAAAACACGTTCATGTTTCAGCCGTTTCCCAGCTCAAGGCAGTCGTATGTAGTTGTCCCTGGCTGACCCTAACAATGATGGAAGGCATTTTTTAATGAGTTGGAGGATTGGATCAATTAATATTTTTTTAAAAAAAGAAAAGAAAAAGAAAATGTTTTCTTAAACCCTACCTGATAAACGATAAAATACATTTAACGTGATTTGAACTCACAACTTCCAAGTTTTCATTTTAAACACCTCTCATCCAAGCTATCCCACCACTTTGTTATTATATTATATATAAATAAATATAACTAGTTATAATTAAACTTATTAGTGTGTATGTGTATGTATGTATATATATATATATATATATATATATTGTTTATTTATTTGTTTATATATTATATATATATATATATATATAAAGATTATCTTAGCCAGGGGTAGATATGTCTCTATCTCAAACTTTAATCTTGATTATTCGATTAAAAAATAACCCAAATTTAATACAAAAAAGTAAAAAATAAAAAACAAAACACCCCCACCCCCACCACCATTGAGTAGACAAGTTGTAACACCCCAAATTCGGTTCACACTCGTGAACCAAACCGGCATGTTACAGGCCTCGGTTAGGTCGGCTAACCCGAACCTAACTCGTGCGGATCTAATCTCGGCGTCTTAAGATGAAGATCCAACTTACTATATGTATGTATGAATGCATAAAACCCTAACAGGATACTACATGGATGACATGTAACCAATTTTCACACCAACACAATTACAATCAAAATTAGTAAAAATTCTAAAACGAAAGGGACAGAATTTCCCCTAAAAATTCAACCTGTCAAAATCATATATTCAAACATATATACGCATAGCAACACTAGCATTCACACAGATTTCTAATCTACTATATTCATCATTCTCTGAACTTTGGGTCCTAACCCATCACACTTTTGCTGCGCTACTCTGATTATTTCATTTCATGTCATTGTCATGCCTCAAATATTTAATCATAACATGTTTATAAAATAACATCATAAACAAAACATTAAACATTCAATCACCCAATGTGTGTGTGCAGAAGACCTTATTACTCCTCCGTCCTGGCCAGCACATCTATCTCGTGCTTATCACCTACATATATATAGGAAAAACGTCAGTAACAAGCGTTACTGGTCCGAAAAGAAAATAACTATAACAAACTGGCTATGAGAGCAAACTCTCATATGAAAGAAAATAACATATACTCCACGTGAACACTCTGAAGGGCACTACTGAGGAGCCACTGGGCTGCAGACCCAATAGCATCCCGAACTTACTGATCTGCTGCTGGTACTGTGCCGCTGTCGACACTTCTTTTTCAGTACTTCTCGTGAAACTTTATCCTAAGCCTTCTCCTTACCTCCATATTTCTCCTGGCCTTCAGCACGAAGGCCGAGTACTCTCAAGCAGTGGCCTTTAATACCCTTTGAACCACAAGTCCGGACATGCGTTATACTAAACAGTACCCGTAAACCTCCACGTTCTTCGGGTGTGAGGAACTCAAACGCGGAGTTGTCAGAATCCCTCGGGAATGGAACAGTCCGCTGGCACTAATCCAGAGCCCGCTTTGACTGTCACGGCATCCTCTGCATGGTACGTGCAGTCGATTTCTCCATCTCTCGTCTCACTGAAAATGCGAAAACTACATATATATAGAGCTGGGTAGGGATTTATATAATAGGCCCAAAGACAACTTGTGGTGGATCTTGTTTTCGAAATCATCCTCGAGGGATCTCATCCTCAAGGGGTTATTAATCTGGAAAACTATTCGGTTAAATGGCCCGAGTTAAGTGGGATCCAATAAAGCGCCACTTAACTCGTCCTGTAGGCATTAAAACAAACATACAATAGAAAAGACTAAAACAGACGAGTCCTAAACGGACCTGGTAGAAGCTCCAAGCGTCTCATCGCGTCTAGGCGGCGAGCTCCTACTCCATACCTACACATCAAAACTAAATACTAACGCCCGCTAACTAAATGATGCATCAAACTCAATAAACATCAATCACAATCAATAATCATAAATATGAAAATAATTCTACTCATCCTATTCCTACCAATTTTATTGTATTTTTCCTAAGTTACATTACTCGATTAGCATGCTCAACTCGATCTACCTCATTAGATCACTCACATTCAAGCACTATTCATCAAATCATGTCTCTTATCACTTCATTCGTAATTAAGCATTAATCACATCAATAATTAGTCCTAGCATGCTGTGCTAACAATAATCAATTTTAAATAAATCAATCGGAGGTAATTATACCTCACGTAGTCGGCAATCAGCGACGGCTAGGGTTCCGTCGCGTGTCTTGGAGCTCAAATTCGGTGCTCATCAGCGTCCAAAGCTCGAACGGGCTCGACCGGGTGAGCCCCGCGGAAGATCCGGTGAATTTCAGAAATTCCAGTTTTCGGCAGTTTTCCGGCAGTTTCCGGCGGTTTTCCAGCAGCTTCCGATGGTTTTCCGGCAACAATCGCCGGTGGCATCCACTGGCCGAAAAGTGGTCGTATTGGGTACCCTCGGAATCGACTCGGCCGGAAAATGCATAAAATGGAGCGGTGGCGATGGGTCGCTTGATCCGGTTGGTTAGCCCGGCGATGGCCTCCGCTCCGGTCGGGAAAGGCGGCTGAGGGGTCGAGGGTGTCGAGCCGACCACCTGATCGTGGTGGCAGCAGTCGGCGGCGGTGCGATCAGCGACGGAAGTGCAACGCGGGCGTGGCGTCGCGGCGGTCCGATGGGGGCCGGACCTGGTCGAGGCGGCAGGGTGACGCCGTGGCCGGGCTGGGCGGCGTCGGTCGGCGGCCAGGCAGCATCGGCTGTGGCGGCGGTGGCGCGCGAACTGGGGCGGCACGGGCGAGGGTTTGGGGAAGAAAAGAAGGGCGCGGGGGTGTGTGGTGGCAAAGTCGTAAATATTACTTGACTCGTGTCCGATTCGAGTCAAAAATAATATTTAAGTCGTAAAAAAATTCCAAAAAATATGGGGAAAATCCCATAAAATCAAACAACACCAAAAAATCATAATGATATGCTCTAGAACTATCAACCCACCCAAAATGCCCATAGCGCGTCTTAACGCGGGTAACGACTTAAAACTAATTCCACGATCCATTATATATCATAATAAAAAAAATGAACTGCATACTTTTATATATTCTGATAACGCATTCTTTTCTGCTGTGTTTATGACGTTATCATCATATACTTGGGTACACATGACCCTCATATCTCATACACGAGACCGGCGTCGACTCAGTACACGTGTTCTGAAACTGACTCGACTCGAAAATAACAGTCGAACCGACCGGTTCTGAATATAAAACCCTGACTCGAATCGTGGGTTTTACACAAGTGATATTATATATTATTATATTATTTAATCGAGTCGAATTCGAGTCAAACTACAAATCGATTTCGAGTCGAATTTGAGTTGTAATCGAGTCGAGTCGAGTCGAACACTACCTTATTCAAACTCGACTCGTAAGATTCAAGTATGTGTCTAGTTCAAGCTCGAGCATTTAAATATCGAGTTTCGAGTTGAGCCGAGCCGAACACCAACTGCTCACGAGTTGGCTCGCTCAATTAGCAACCCTAACCCTACACTCAAAATCCTTTTTTAATTAAGTTCAGGTATTGAGAATATTTACAGATTTTTTCCTTAATATTATTATATGCAAAGTTTTCACGTGTTATTATGAAAATCAATCCACCTTTTTTATAAAAAAACTCAATAATTAATTAAAGGTGAAAATTCTTTATGTATACGTACAGCTTAGGTAAATGGTTTTAATCATAATTTTAAATATTATATCAGTTATTGTACCGGATTTATACCGTAATATACATGGTACAACCAATTGAAGTGGGTTCAACTAATTTTAAAATTATAAATAAAATATTTTATTAAATATTAAAATATATTTTACTATGAACATTTAATTAAATACAGGTTAAAATATACCCTACATGTACCATGTTCACTTCACGACTCTAAGGGGTTTATCCTCTACTTTTACAGAGGACATTTCCCAAGTCAACACATTAGACATTGCAAAATATTACTGGACGAGTATAAATCGCCTAAAAGATTAAGTTGTAAGGGGTTTATAGTTGAAAAAAGTTAACATGAATAAGGATTTGCATGTAATCTCCTTATCAGATCTTGACCCTCGTGACACGCGAATAATTGGACTTTTGAGAAGAAGTTGAATATGAAATATATGAAACCCATGAAAATATCATTTATTAATGCGATAGTCATACAAGTGCAAGTAGCTAATCATAAGCCATGCTGAGATATCCTCTTCCCGGACTAAGAGATTACAGCATCTACTTCACCTCCTCGAAAATTCCAAGTTCCTCAGAAACTAAGCATGACATGAGGCCCACCAACAATGGCAGATCATTGCTCAGTTATCATCCGCTGAAGAAGAAGAAGAGCCATGGAAGCATGGCAAGTTGCAGAAAAAATGTTCATATTGTCCAAACCCTCTGATCAGATGGTGCTGCCACGATCATGGGGTCGGAGAGGAGGCGAGACGGCAATGGTGACTGATAATGAGCGAGATGACCCATCTGACTCAAGAATGAATTGCATATACGTCAAATTTTTTTGTTGAGATCTTGATCTGATGCACAAGTTGGAAGCAAATTTCACTTACAATTAGGAGAAGAAGAGGAAGGAGTGCTTGAGGTGGTAGCTTCAACAGGGGAGGAAGAGCCACTGTGATTGGCATGGGGTTGAGTCTTCCTTCTCCTCCTATTATGGTCTGCTAGCCTCTTCCTACAACTTCTCTTCCCATGATCAAACTCAGATAGCAGGTGAAACCTAATAATACAAACCATCAAAATATCATTAATCGTATTATGTCAATTATTTTTACATTTTAAAATTCTTAGCACCGAATCCAATTAAGATGGCCGAATACCTTCCTCACACAAGTCTACTAGAAAGATATGCTTACTACCCAGTAACCATTCTGCAATCATTTCAGCACAATTTGTGATATGCTACTACCCTGGTGAGAATGATCGCCTCTATAGAAACAAATTCTAGTACTTGGGTAGGAGTGGATTTCTCATACTAACTATTTGGTTTATAAAAATTTGCCATTTTTCTTATGAAGAAAATTTTTTTTATGATTGATCCAATTGCTAAAATAATTGAGTTAACCAATTATCATAATTTCTATAAAATATCAAATAAAGTTTTTTTTTTGAAAATGTATGTATAGTTGGGATAGAAGGTATATGAGTTGGTGATGAATCATGATGATGATGGTCACCTGCTACATTGCTGACAAAAACGCTGGGTAAGGCCGGCGGCGACGACAGTGGCGGCCTTGGAGTGGAACTCGCAGACCTTGTGCCGGCGGTGGTAGTGCTTGGCCTGCATGAGGTCGGCCGAGCACCCCTCAGCCTGGCACCTCGGCTGGATCGCCACGCCGCCGCCGACGTCCGCCACCCGGCACCGCCGATACAGCCGGCCGAGGAAGTCGTCCTCCGACGACGACGACGCGAAGTACGTCCTCCCGCCCAAATTAAGCCCTATCCTCGCCGGGTGCTCCGCCCTGCCGCCGGCTAAGCGGAGCTCCTCCCTCTTCGGCTGCGCCAGGAGGCAATACGGAGGATCCGGCAGGAATCCGGCGAGGTCGGACGGCGCATTCGCCTGCGGCGGGGGAGAGCGTAGAGGGCTGGTTGTGGGTGGAGGGAGAGAGGTGGGGGATGGGAGAGGAATGTGCCTTGCTGAAGCTGGCCATGCTGGTAGTGGTCCGTGAACTCGGCGGCGGTCCGGCCGGAGCTTTCGCCGGAGAGTATAACCTCGGCACCGGCGTTTGATCCTCCCCACTCATATTCAAGCATTTCTCTTTGCATCAACACTGCCTACAACTTCACTACCAGTAGCAAAGAGATCAAACAGGCTAAAGCTACGGTACTACTTGGGTTTTTGCTGGTTATAATGATAGAGATCAGGCATGGGCATAGTTGGCGAAAACAAGAGATCTTGTTGTAGAGCTTTCATGGATGATGGAGGTGTGACTTCCTACTTCCTAGTAAGAGCCTAAGCCTCCATGTTGATTGATACGTTTAGCAGAAGTCCCATGTTTTGTTTTTATGATGGCTACAAACAACAAAGGTTGTATTTTTATAAAGAATGCAATGCAGATTTTATGATGCTAGTTATTTAATTTGGCCTCATGATTTTCTCTTGTTTGTGGACAAGAATGTTACAAGTATATATATATATATATATATATATGAAGCGTGAAGTCTGTGACCTGTAGTAGAGAGGTTGGGGATGGGATAAAAATTGATTTACGTTAAAGAAGAAAGAGAGGGAGACAGTGGTGACTTTCTCCAGATGCCGACTAGTCACTTGTCATTTCATTTTAGTACCATACCTATTCTGAGAGCATTTAGTGACTGAGTTTATATTGTCTAGGGGGAGCATAGGAGGAAATAAGAAAAAGACCATAGTTTATGATTATGATAAATGATATGTTCAATTTCATTGGCTGAAACTAACAAAGGAAATAGGGGTAGAAGGAACTTGGAACTCAAACATAGTGGTGGCAAGTTGGCAACACGAAGATATTCAGTCCAAGAAAATAAGGGCATTAGTGAAAAAAAATTAGTCGCTTAAACATGGCATTTTGTCGACATTGATGTCATGTTGTTTTGCTGTTAATTTCTTTAATCAAACTCAAGATTACAAAAAAAATTACTTTTGACTTGGATAAAGGAGATGTGAAAAATTGAAAGAAAAGGAGAAAGTCAAGTAAGTCTTATTTACGTTATTCAAAAGTATCACTTTATTGGGTATCATATAAATTTTTAACAAAGATCATGTGATTACGAGTGGCAGAGTTTTACTGAATAGATGTCTTTTTGGACAACAAACAGCTTTCTTGTCTATCCGGGCGGACCGGTGATGCACTAGTATTGGCAGAAAAAGACTTTTTTTTCAAAATAAAAAATAAAAGAAATTAGTTAATACATCAAATAAAACATATAATTTTTTACAATACCGAGCTACCTAGTTTGATCAAATCCAATTATAAATGAAGTATTTTTACCAAACATGACAAAACTTTTCATCTGGGAAAAAGGAAAACACAAACATGGATAATGCGTTGTTCCACGTTTGTCCAATTTATACTTATCTCAAGTTAACTTGAAGCACTAGTGACCAGTTACGTGAAAATCAACCTATAATTTATATATGAAGAACAACTAGCAGTTTAAGTAATCAACAACTTTGCTTATAACAGCTTAATAGTGCCGTAAGATCGATATATATATTGATTAAATCAGAAATGTGAACAAGATCAGCATATATGTGAAAGTGTTTAATTTGTGTAATTATAGGGAGCTAGTGGCATTGGAATTGGTGAAGTAGAATCCTGTTAACCATACAACCTGCAAACTACCAACCCGCCAATATCATACAACAAACGACTCTTAGCCACGTCAAGGTCTTCATGACATGACTGGGAAATTGGAGAGCAAGGAGAAGATTTTCTGGGTAGTGGTTACTGGTTACTGGTTACTGGTTACTCCTCTTCACCAACTTCTTGGTGATCTGCACTGTTTTACCTATCTACCTTCTTCATGTCGGCAACAAGAGGGGAAAGCATGTGGTTCTCAAGTAAGTGGCCAAGCATGCAGGAAGATTAGTACTCACACTGGTCATATGTCTCCCCCACCATGCATACATATTATATATTTATATATATTGATATCGTTTCACGGTGAGAATCATTCATGGGGCCAATCAGGGTTGGAGGTTGATAAGGCTGCCATGGACGTTGACCCTCGTGTACGAATTGTTGGGTAAAACGTGAATAAGCATGAGTGAAGTGAGAGAGAGGCGGATGTTTGGCGGTATATATAGATGAATTTGGGTTTTTTATGCATAAGGGCTCTAACTTGCTCGTTCATTGCATCCTGCTCCTTAACAATGTTTTATCAGATCCATGAAAATGTCCTGGTAGTTTAATCATTTTAAGAAATAATTTGGCCTATTAATTTGTATTTAAGCTGGACAAAAAACCTATGAAATTAAAAAAATGGTGGTGCTTGGTAGAAACAGTTTAAGATTTAAAATTTAGCAGAATTATTTGTTTTATATATGGCAAGTTATAAGGAAAGGAGCATTTTTGTTTGTGGAACATAGATTTGATAAAATTTTGAGTAAAATCGGATATGATGAATGAGCAAGTTCGGAGCCTCTATATAATATTTTCTTAATATCGAAAATAGGGGGAAAGCTTTCATAATATCAAGTCCATAATTCCACTTTAACAATGACAAAATTACACTTTGAATTAGTTTTAAGTGAAAATAAATAAATATACAAATTAAAAGGACTAACCCGCACCATCTCCAAAAGGAATAGCCGATGTAATTGGTCGGATTCGACCGTCTCCTCCTAGCCCAACCCGGCTCGGAGAGTCGAACTTTGCAGCCACACCTACACCCTTTCAAAACAACTAGCACGTCAATATGCACTTGTAAGGTAAATCTCTATCATGAAATACCATATGTAAGCTTCTTAGATTGATTACAAATGAACCCTCCAAATAATGTTTAATATGGAGTGCAAAATTAATGTAGCACGTCAAAATTTTCTGTTTATCTCGTTGTTCCTATACTTCATAATTCTGAGAAGGGGTCAAGGACAAAGATCTTAATATAAGGTTCTAGTGATTACAAAACAAGGATTTTGCCAACATAATCCAATTGGTCTTCCTTATTTAGGGCCCTCAAAATAGATTATCCTTTCCATTTATGCAATCAAGAGATCCAACAAAGTGAGGGCTGGCATAGGGCCCCGCGAGTGGGAAAAATATTTAGAATCGAATAGAAAGCTTACTAGAAGAAGACGTCCACCTCATTTGAGTTGAAATAGAACTTTAAATTAAGCATCAAATCAAAATCAAGAATAGATTAGTGCCAAGCATAGTTTTAAAAATTAGAATCGGACGAAGGGAATTATTGAATCTGTCAAAATTAATAAGTTATTAGTTATAAAATATATCATTTTAATAATTTAACATGTATTATATTTTATAAGTATTTTTTTATACTTTTTAAATTTTTTAAAATTATTTAAAAATAATTTTAATTTTTACTTAAATCATAATTGAATAAAAAATTAGTTAGTTTACCCTTAATTCCCCTCCCCCATCTCAACCCAGTCACCACCCTTGCCGCTCGCCCTCGCCCTCGCCACCCATCTTTTCCCCGCCGCTTTTCTGAATTAGCCAATTTACGGGCCGATTTTCACCCTGGCTAATTTACATGTTTTTTGAAAACAGAATCCTTCCGATCCGATTTAAATTGGATGATTCCACTCAAAATCTAACCATGGTGCCGAGGGAAGTTAAAAAGCACAGGTTGCTAAATGCATATAATTATAAATAAAAAAGATTTTTAATGGAAAACAATTTTCTGACAAAATTTGGAAGGACAGGTTTTACCCAGGTAAAATTTAACGGCAAACGGTTGAAAATGGAACATGGAGAGTACATGTTTCATCGCTGCAGAGTGCGCACACTTTGTTCTTTTCATTTATTATCTTCTTCTTCCACCATATCCCGGATGGGATTAGAAAATGTATGACTTATACATATCAAATCCGCTCAAGTCATACATTCATGCAAACTATACATACATTCATACGTGAACTTGATATGATCGGTAACGTCCTTTGACATCTGAACAGTTAAGACCTCGATGTCGGACACTCGGGCAGCTGATATTGCAACCGAGGATACCACCCGTTTCACTCATAACTTTCTATCTCCTACTTGGCTAAAACGAGCCCTTTAACTAAATGTTATAAATCCGAAAAATCTTGTCTCCAGATTTTAACCAACAAAATTTCCCATATCTTTCAAGGATGTAGATGTGATCTACAGAATTTCGGTGTTCTTCCATGAATAAACAGGTCATCTTTTTCTAAGGATAGAACCGTAGTTCCGAGTGGCCTACACAATGCAGTATGCAATCTAATTAGAATGGAATTTTGCATCTTCCCTGCATACCATGAAGTCCAATGAAGTTTCTGTCATATGATGTAAAGCAATGTAGGGGCAGAATAGCTAAGAAGCATATCAAAGATGATGAAAGAAATCTGAAAAGGAAAATGAGAAAAAGAACTTTGCAGTCACCACCCAGTACCTATTATGTTCAATTTTATGTTATTTTCTATGAAGTATAAACAATACTGCCCAAGTGCATGAAAGAACTTGACTCACCCGAGGCTGCACTGTCTTCAAATTGTTGGGCCTGTCATCATCGCCGCCGTCATCATTGTTATTGTTCATAAACATGTCATGCACAATGGAAGTTTCTGATTTCTTTCCCCTTTTGACAGATTTACCGGTACCTCTCCCCCTCTTCTTGCCGGTCTTTTGGTCCTGCGAGTAGTCTCAGGTTCCTTGACATATAAAAAACCCATGATCAGGAAAAAAAGAATGCAGAATAAACCCCATGGCATCAGCAAAAATAAACCCGCCACTTCAGCACCAAATAACACACAATTTCAGTTGTTCCATGACTTTCTAATTCAGGACTGGATATGCCATCTAGGTTTTCTTCATCTCCAATGGTTTGAATTGAAGCTGATGCAGAAACTGCAGCTGATCTGAAACACAGGAAGATAAACTAAAAAAACAATAAAATAAAGTTTGCATTTAGTACAACCGAGTCCTAAGTGAAAAGTTGGCCAAGGGAAGAACATGACCATCTACAGAACAGACACGTTTGCAAGAATAAAGGAATGAAGTGAAGACAAATGCAGGAATTCAAATATTAAAATAAACGCCATTTCTCTCTATTAAACAATATGAATTCTGCAGTCAAATATCTTATTTAAGCATGGAGTCTTATTTAGTACTTTCTCATTAGAGAATTGAGTCTTTTTTTTTTTAAAGTTTCCTAGTTTATGTCTAATGTGTTATTTTAGTCTTGTTCTAGAAACTAGAAGAAGCCCTCTCTCTTCTATATATATATATGAAGCATTGTAGGCTTTGGGCCATCAACTTTGCTATCGAATACAATTACTTTTGCTTTGCGCTGCCCTTGCTTTGTGCTAATCCTCTTTGATTCATCTTCTATGTGATTTTGAGCGGAAATACTTAGAGAAAAGAGTTGCTTTGTGCTACTTTTCTCTAGTGTATCTTGCCAGTTGCATCACTGGATGACTTCTTGACACCATCCACCTCCTTTGTCCAGGCTTACAAAAGTATATTTGGGTGGTAGTGGCAGTGGTGTGGGGAGGATGTGGTGACAAGTACCGTTGCTATTGGTCTCTATTTTGGCAATGCCCACTATAGATTTTGCTAGTACACTACCAACATGTCTCTTGTGCTTTCCAATATTATTGCAGAAAATCAGGTAAATATACACACAGATGGGATAGAAATAATATCTCTATTTGAACTTAAAGAAATGACCTTCATTATCATATTGCTAAACCTTTTCAAAGTTTGTCCCAGAAACTCCCAACCAAACGAAGTAGCTGGTGGTGGACGTAGCAATCTTGATCACTATAAGCTCTACTCCTATAACATTCGCTCAGTAGTCAATTTTAAGCACTAAAAGAGACATGCTTTACCTCTGTGTATTCAAATGGTCGGACTGTAGTCAATGGTATTTTTGTTGGACAATATTGATTTCTCTCAGCACAAGAAGTCCACATTTAGGTCAAGGAAAGGTCATTAACAAGAAGAGCAGAAATGGAATGAACACCTTTATTTCTAGAAGAGCATGTTTAGGTTTTGCTTCCCCATCAATCAAAGATGTAGCAACAGATGACCCACGCTGAGTGATGTGAAACCCCATACTTGGAACTTCCTGTATAAAAACTCCCGTTTAAAAACCAAAATTGATTCAGAATTACGGATACATGCAAATGTAAACCATCAACACTTGCAAATCAACAAGGCATTCATGTTCATGCCCCCAAACTATAAAGTCAAGGAACCGTAGAAGGAAATGTTCATTTATGGCATTTTTTGGGTTTGTCGTGATTCTGCAGCAAAAAAGAAAAACTTCAGCCATAAATTTGACAACGCAAAAGTCAATCATGACTGCCTTAAAATAATGAGGCGGTCAAAAAAAAGGAAGCACACAAGACTAAAGAAAAGGCATGCGCACACAGCTATATATATATTGTAGCGCTGCCCTATTTTGGCAGCGCCAATGCGCTGCCATGTGTGGCCCATCGGATCTTGATCCGACGGCCCACAATCAAACCACCCCCCCACTGTTGGACCGGCCCGCCCGACCCACCCTTCCAGCCCCGCGACCACCTCGCCACACCGCGCACTGCCCGCTCGCCCTCCCCGCCAGCGGCCTCGCCCCTGCCGGCAGCCCCGCCCTCCACCCCCTCCGCCCGCCCGGCCATTGCCCGCCGCCGTGGTCCCAGCCCCCAGTCGGCACCGTGGATCCACCGCCAACCCCCCCCCATCTCCACCACAGCCCGATCAGCGCACCCTTCGCCCCCTGCCCGCCCCCAGCTGGTGGGGGGCTGAGGGCGCTCGGATTGGGCCGTGGCGGAGATGGGGGTTGGCGGTGGATCCACGGTGCCGGCTGGGGCGGGGACCATGGCGGCGGGCGATGGCCGGGCGGGCGGAGGAGGGTGGAGGGCGGGGCGCCGGCAGGGGCGAGGCCGCGGCCACGGCACGGAGGTGGCACGGTCGCGGGCGGGAGGTCCGGTTCGGGCGGGTTAGGTGGGTCGGGCGAGCAATCGGGTCCCAAATCTTAAAAAACAAGATGAACGAGAGTCGTTGGATTTTGATCCAATGGCTCTCGTTCAGCAGCGTATGGTGCGCTGCAAAACTTGCAGCACACCATAGTATTTTTGTAATATATATATATATACATACTATGCATGTGATGTACACTCACAAAGGCCATTAATTTTGGAATTACAATTAATTTTTCACCATTAAAAACCATCCATAAATTGAATCCTAGAAATTTTTTCTATACACAAGGAATGCCTAACTAGAACTTAACCTATTGACTTCTATAAGCCCCAAAAAGATATGTTCCATAAATCATGCTAGCCTAGAAGCTTACTTAATTCTCACCCTTTAAACCTTTAGGATGAAAGATTCTATATTTTTAGCAAAAGCAAAACTATACAATCTTCTTCTTCTCCTGATACTTAGAAAGGTGTTGGGTACATAGACCCTAAACTAGGATCCACCTACTTACAAATGACAAAGTTTTGATGGTCAGATGCCCTGCCTAATGCCAATCACCCCCTTTGTCCGGGCTTGGGACCAGGCAATGCACTTGGGGAGTTAAGCACAATCGTAGAATGCACAAAAGAAATAACAAGATTGCAACAAAAAGCTTATCATGACCCGGATATAAGACTACTTTCAGTATCAACATAAGACAATCAAATCATGACCACACTAAGATAAACCTACTTTTTCTCTATTTAAGGAAAAACTTATTCACAAATAATAAAATGTAAAAAGATTGAAACTTAAAAGGACTACTGCTCCATTGTTTTTGATGCCATACAATGTATTTTGCATTTATTAAATGATTTGTTAATAATTTTTTAAACTCTCATTCGTTGCTTAGTGAACTAGATTTTATCTGCTTGCTTAGTAATTAGGTCTTCTTAGTAGCGAAGGTTCCGGTCATTTGAGGGTTTTTTTGTAATTTTGAAAACTTCTGGATGAAGTAAAAGAGCAGGCTGCTTCTCCTAAGAGTGGGTCGGTCAGTTGACAGAAATGAAGTATTTGATTAGTCTTTTCTTGCTCTTCTTCTTCCATTGCTCCTCAATCCTCAATCCTTTATGATTCTTCTTCCCTAAGTCCCTACTTGATGATTGTAGAGTTCTATTTCCAATCATCACCAAATCAAAGCAATTAATCTTTACTTTGCATCAGTATTGTGCATTGAAACGGCCTGGTCGTTCTTTTTGTGGGTGTGTTCTGTTACTACACTAACAGAGAGAACTAGCTTTCCATAATTTGTCACAAGTACTATCAGCCATGCCTGTTTTGATGCAGAACCAGGACATTGAACCAACTTGATACATCACAATCTTCTTGACCTTCAGGCCGTATCCACTGAACAGCATGTGGTGTCTAATGCATAAAAGAATAAAAACAACAAAGGCATCAGTATTGTCTGAAGTATTACAAAAATACATTTTTCCATGTAAAATGCGGAAACCTAATAGCATACACAACTGATCAAAGAAGAGGAGAATAAAACCTGAAACATTCTATTCAACCTCTCGTCCCTTATATTTCCAAGGCCATATAAAGCAAGTGATGTCATACCCTGCACAGAGAAAATTTTTTCATCATTTAACAAATTTATATATACAAAATCAAACTAAACTGCATAACATAAATACAAACCTTCCTTATATGGGGATACAAGGTAATCTGACTAACACCTGTGCCGCCCAACACCATTTTGCCGAAGTAGTTCACAAGATTGCATGCAGAAAGGATGTCAATTGCAGACAGATTATCCTAATAAAATTCAAACATATCAAATGGAATAGTGACAAAAAAAGTGCAAAAGACTAACATTCTGAAAAAAAATGTAGGTCGATTCAATGATGAAAGCTGAGTTATATATCAGAACTATAAGTACAAAACACTACCAAATCCTCACTCTGTGTCATAAATCTTTTCCAAACAATTCACTTAAATTATCTAATGAAATGTGCTTTTGCCAATTGTAGTGCATTCTAAACTTGAAACAATAAGGGCTGCCCAGATAACATCCAATTAACAGATTTTATCCAGATTATGACCAATAAATTAATATAAAGGACGCCAAGAATGATAATTGAAGAAAAAAGTATACCATACCACACCCTGCAGGCATCATGATTCCCATGAATGGTAAAAACAGGCAAACCAACATTAAAGTGGGGATCCTTGTAGTTTACATGGCCAAATCTGGAAAAATAAAGGGATGAGAAATTCATTAAGTTCTACATGCAACTTTTCTTTACTACTGGGGTAAATTCAGATTGTTTGAAAAAATAAAAACCCCCAAAAATATAAACATAAATACATAAGCCACTTTTGGTTATTTAGTTAGCAGTAACTTATCGGAAAAATAATGAACAAATTTGCAGCTCATGAAAATGTTCCGCATAATGGTCTAATAAAGAATCTTAATTAGTTGGCCTTGTTCAAGAGACTTGAGTCATTTACATATTTTGGAAATTCATAGTCTGATCGCTCACAACTTGAAACTGCACAGGCTGATCATTGAGGCAATGCCGACGTAGCATATCTATATAGTCTTCACTAAAGTCGTCCTCGAAGGTTTATTCTCATGGAGCAGATTACCTCCCAGCAGTATAAAATCAACCTGCTTTTTCAATAATCATCTGCACATACCAATCAATATCACTTCAACATCACACTTATCCACACAAACCCACACTCATAAAATCATAAACTACACTATATTCACAAATCTCTAGCCCAATTTAACATAACACAACCAAACAATAACTCGTGATAATAAATCAACCTGCTGTCCCAATAAACATTTATACATACCAATCAATATCACTTCAAACATCGCAATCATCAACACACGCACGCACGCAATCATAAACTAGACTGCATTCCCCAAATCTCTAATCCAATCAAGTATAACATAAGATAAAATCAACCTGCCATCCCAATAATCATCCACACATACCAATCAATAATCACTTCAACATTTTTCATTTTCACACACACTAAGAAAATCATAAACTGTAGTGCATTTCCCCAAATATCTAATCCAATCTAGTATAAAATAATAAAAAAATAACCTGTGTCCATAAAAACAAAATGCAATCCCAATAATCATCAATACCAACCAATTTTAATATACCAATTCAAATATCACTTCAACATAGTATACATATATTTTTATAAAAAAAATCAGACACAAACTTGATATGCTGAATTTATTAAATTTCTAATCCAATATAAATTAACATAATAACAAAGTATAACATGTGATCATAAAAAATAAAATTTGAAAAAAAAAGGGAGGAAATGTTTGCGCCCGGCAATGGAGCAAATCTCCTCAAAGGCTTGGAAGGAGTCAAAACGACGAACTTCGTCCTTCTCCATGTAGCCCAAGTGACAATCGGTTGCCACCAGAACTCGGAGTGTGTTGTCTGCGTCGTCCATGGACGGCGTGGAGGTTGAGGGAGAGGAAGGGGTGGACGATGGAGTCGAATATCACCAGTCCCTGTCCGTCGCCGCCGCCGCCAGCCGCGGCGGCGGCGGTGTTGGTGCCGGAGATTGAGGGAAGGAAGGAAGAGGAGGGGGTGTTTGATGGGGCAATCCA
>JAURVB010004888.1:0-30027 GCA_033002965.1 Piper betle
ATCTTCATCTTAAGACGCCGAGATTGGATCCGCATGAGTTAGGTTCGGGTTAGCCGACCTAACCGGGGCATGTAACATGCCGGTTCGGTTCACGAGCGTGGACCGGATTTGGGGTGTTACATAAGCATTACTTTATCCAATTTGTTTAACATGTTTTTGATGCTATATTGCTGCAATCTTTTGATCATATGTTGGTTTGTATGTTTGATAGAACATACTAAAATACTAGACTAAATTAACTTCAACATAAGACCAAATCCTCTTGGACTATGCTTGCTATAATGTGTTGTTACTGTGACATAGTCCAACATTAGGGCTATTCTTTGAATAGATTAGAGGATTCAATCAAATGTTTAAAAATCATGAAATGATCTATTATGTGTATACATGAACTAAGTAAGTTGGGGGCAATTTGGGTGTCATTGAGGTAGTTAATAAAATCAGTTAAGTTAGGTGGACAGGAATGCAGACCCTAGTTCCTGAGCTTATGTTGTAAATCCTAAAGTCTAGTCAAGTGGCTGTAAAATTTCTTGAAATTTTACCTAGACCTTCAGTTGTGTGCCCATCAAATCTCCCTAAAATTTTAGGGCATTTTGACGAATGGTCTAGTCTATAGAAATTGAGAGGTCAAGTCTTTCCTGTGGAGCTCCAGAAATTCCATTGCTAATGCCTACCATTTCTTATTTTTCTCATGCTAGAATACTTATTGTTTTAGTTTGAAATTTTGTAGGATTATAGGTTAGGTGTTGGATAGCTTCCCTAGTTTTTTTCCCAAATTGTTTGGAGTCTCCAAGCCTATAGCAAATTTGGTGTTAGCCTAGGAATATTGTTCCTAGCACCCTATGTAAAACCCGTGATTTGAATCATGGTTTTATAGTCTAAACCAGTCGGTTCGACTATTAATTTCAGTCGGGTCAATTTCAAAACACACGTACCGAGCCAAGGCCGGTCTTGTGTTATAAACCGTAAGAGTCATGTGTGCCTAAGTATATGATGATAATGCCAGTAAGACAGCAGCAGAATGAGTTACCAAAATATGAGAGTATGCCAGATTTTTCTTAATTTATTTTAATTAAATTGTAGAAAAATTTTTAAGCAGAATAATGTATTAGGACACGTTACAGGCAGTTTGGGTGGGTTATTATTTATAGAGTATGTCATTGATGTGTATTATATTTTATGAGATTTTTCCTAAATTTTTGGATTTTTTTAGAATTATTACGAGTTAGTATTATTTTTGACTCGAGTCAGAGTCGAGTCAGGTTTTAATTAGGAAACGACCATTAGTTTTCTTAGACGAACATTTGTTTTCTAAACAACTATTCATTTTCGTAGACGACCATTTGTTTTTCTAAACAACCATTCGTTTTCTTAGACGACCATTCATTTTTCTCTGACATATATATATTTTACACTTTTGTCATTCTGTCTCCATCATCCTTCTCACCCAACTTTTTCTTCTTTTTTCTTTCTTCCTTCTTCCCCACATTCCTCACTTGAGCAAGCCATTGCCATGTGACTAACTATTAGGTATAGAATTTTATTCGATTTAATTATTTAAAATTGAGATCTATTAGCACAACATGTTATAATTGATTAATTGTTTTGATAAATGTTTGATTGTGAATGAAATAATGATTTGCATGTTTTGATTGATAATTAGTGATCTAATTAAGTAAATTACATTTGAGCATACTAATTGACTGCAATGAACTTAGAAAAACGTAATAAAATTGGGATGAATAGGATTGATATTTTTATATTGATTGTTTGCCTACTGTTAGATGATGATTGCATTATATGTGTGATATTCATGATGAGTTTGATGCATCATTTAGTGAGTGGGCGTTAGCTTCTAGATTTAATGTGTAGGTAAAAGTAGGAACTTGCTGCCTAGGCACGTGGAGACACTTGGAGCTTCTACTAGGTCCGTTTATGACTCCCTTCTTGTTACACTCTACTCTATTGTGTTTTGTTTTATTACTTGTAGGATAAGTTATGTGGTGTTTAATTGGATCCTACTTAACCCAGGTCATTTAATCGATTAATCTTCTGGATTAATAACCTTCGAGGATGAGATCCTTCGAGTATGTTTTTGACAACAAGATCTACCACAAGTTGCCTTTGGGCCTATTTATGAATCCGTACCCAAATATATATATATATATATATATATATATATATATATAGTTTTTGCATTTTTTTTTCTATAGCCACACAAGTGTGCATGTGCCAGTCAAAGCCACCGATGACCATTTTACATAAGTAGGTATGGAAGAAAGTGAAATGAGAAAGATGTTTTTAGTAGATGCCCTCAAAGATTTCATGTGATGTTTTCTATCAAATGAGAGTTGCTCTCATAGCCAGTTTGATATTAGTTTTATTTTCTAAACCGGTAACACTCGTTACTGATGGTTTTCTATTATATATGTAGGTGAAAATTTTGAGGATTGTGCGTTAAGACTGCGGAGGAGTAGTAAAGCCGTTGCATACATGTATTTGCCTCACGTAATGAATAGAAATAATGATTTCTAAGCTGTGTGAATGACAAGTTTGTTTTAGATTATTTTGTGAAATGCCATGAACGTTGAGCCTGTGAAATGAAACCTAGAATGAAAGTGATATAAAAATTATCATGTTTTGGAATTATATCGATATAAATATTTATTATTGCCATGGATGGATTGTCCCTATTGCACTTTTACGAAAGATTCAATCCATTTTATTTTATATTATATTATTTATTTTCAAATCAGTTTTTACAATTATTTTATTTATGCACAATAGCATGTCATGGCATGCACGTAGAGCCATGTTAAACCCAAGCATCCCATTCAAGCATTATTATATGTACTTGCACTATCATTTTAAGATACTGAGGGGAGATCTGGGTTAGCTTAACCGAATCAAGTAGTTTAGCAGTTTGGTCGCTGGTGACATTTCTGAATTGGTTCACGGGTGGACAGGAACGGGGTGTTACATGCTAGCCATACCTTAGTTGGTCTTGTTCATCATGTTAACCCGTGGGCCAGCCCACAAAAAATTTTGTGTCTGATCCTCAATGTGTTAGGGCCAATTATTCCTAACTTCAGCCCATTCGATTAAGTGTACTGTAAACATTTTTAACCCTAATTAAGTTACTTAATGGTGATTAGCGAGCAAATAAATTACCTAATTGAGTTAATTTAATTTTCGAGTATGTATGTGCATGTGTGGAGTCTTACTTCGTTATGCGTGGTAGCTCGATTAGAGAGTGATTAGGGTTTTATTTCATTATTAGGATATGCAAGGTAAGCTTGCTGAATTCGAACGAGGAGCTCCACTCATCCAAGTTTATAAGATTCCTCTGCTTCATCTTCAGCTTGACTCCCTGGTGATAACTTAAAAGAGTTATTATTATTTGCATTTTATATTGAGTTTTGTCATGTTTCGAGTTGTTTATATATCAATTTTATTAGTTAAGAAGTTTATTAGCTATTATTAATAATGCGAGAAATTATTGTGATTTTGCTGTAAAAAATGCTAATTAATGTTGTTTTAACAGGGTATAAGAGTTAGAAGACGATCCTTAGCCAACTAATGGGAGTTTGTAGCAACTACTTTAAGGATAAACGAGATCTTTTTTCGAGATAAGCGTGATCTTCATGAAGATATGCTATAAAGATGTTTGTAGATATGGATATCCTTGGACGTTAAGGATAAACATGATCTTCATAAGTATTCTTAATGAACTTTAGAGATGCGGATAAACACAGAGTTCTATATAAGGGGACGTCCTCTTGTGAAGAAAAAGGGGAGGAGAACAACATTAGACGGCTAAGAGACGACACGAAAGACAAGAGAAGGACGATGAAGAATTTGGATCAGAAGAAGAAGACGCTTTCTCCAAATGAGTTTTTCTTTATTTTGATTTACTTTTCTTTTGTAATTAAATGATGTCTTTCATATCACAAATGAATTTCTTGTGTTTAATTAAAAACTATATGGAGTAATTTTTTTCTAGGATTTTTAATAACAACTAGTGCATGGATTAATAAAAGTTATTAATTTTTATCTATGTGATTATGATGTTGGATTATCTATTTTATTCTATGCATTAATGCTATCATTAGCTTGATCACCTATTGATTGATCTAGAGATTTGATCTTGTCTAGAGATAGAAAGATTAAATTTGTCAATGAATAAAATAGCCTTTGTTCATCTATTTTAGGTGATTTACATATGAGATAGAGATATACTCATATGTCTTGGGTAACTGTTAAGGGCTTATAGTGACATCTTAAGACAATGTCATAGAGATATAAGAGTTGGGTTGTATGTAGTGAATCTAAGAGATGTCATAAATAATTAATTCCCGTGGTTAATAATCCAAATATGCAATTCATAGGTAGAAGTTATAACTTTAATCATATAGAGCACTAGGTAATATTGAAAATCTTAGGTTTGTCGTCTTGAAGTTAGTATTTGATTTAAATATTACATTTTAGATTTGTTTAGTTTTAGTTTATAATTAAATCACTCTTTGAATTTTTCTTTCAATTAAGTATAATTAATTAAATTAATTTTGGTCATTGAAAATTTCTAGTAATAATTCCTCGTGGGACGATACTTTATTGTTATTTTATTACTTGATTCGGCACGTGCACTTGCATTATAATTTTCACATCAGTAAGGATTTCAACTGATTTAAGATGAGGACGACGTCAATAGTGTTAAGTCACAGACTTATCCATTTCAGATTTTGATGATGAAACATTAAATCATGTTGTTTACATGATAAATTACTCTGATAAGGTTCGGTTTAACTAGAATAAATTAGTTCAATGTTCAATTGTAATTGGATTAATTCAAAATGTGGTGACATTTTGGATTGTATTTGGACTTGGACATGAAGTTATTGAACATGGTGTTGGTAACATTCTTGATGTTTCGAACTTGGACTTGGAGTAAGGCTAAACTTTGACGGAACATTGAAGGCCTATCTATGGTAACATTCTTGATGTTTCAGACTTGACTTGGAGTAAGGCTAAACTTTGACGGAACATTGAAGGCCTATCTAGGTAGAGTGTAAAGCTTTGAACAAGCTTGAATTTAAACTTGAGAAGGAAATTAGTGTTGGGGTTTGGATGAGCTTTTTCACATTAATGCTCAAGTGTTTGGATGATGCACAAAACTAAAGACTTATGTGGCTATATAAGGAGCTTGGTGCATGAAGGAAAAAGATGCCCATGGTATAATCTGAACATTCAAGAGGGATTGAAGTATTCTTAAGTGATACAAGTTCAGGATAAGGTTGAATGCTTTGTTGAGTGTATGCTTTGAATAAGCTTCATTTCATCAACCTTAATGTTTCAAGAGATTAAGTGCTACTTGGTGTATCTATTGTAATCTTTTGAATGATTTGATAATAAAAGATTGTGTTGATCTTGTGAGGACTGTTCGAATATTTTTAGTGATATGCAAGTATACATCGAAGCAAGTAACAAAAACAAAAATAACAAACTTAACTCTATGTAATAACTTTAAATTAAAAGAGAAGTTAAAGTGATAAAATTTGTTCTAGAGTCGAATTTCCCTTAACATCAATTTAATCTTTATCAAATCTTCCTCTTATCTTTTATTCCCTTGTCGATCTAGGATAATTATATGACATGGTGGCTCCCGCTCCTTCATGCTTCTATTATTTTGCCTCAATTCCTGCCTTCCAGTGATAATTGATTAATCAACAAAACAATGTATTCAGATTTGCCTTACATTCGCTACAGTGTTGTGTATCTTCCGACCACAACGACAAACAAGTCAAAAGACTCGTTGTATGATGAATTATCAATGACTAATCTAATTAATTTCTCCCGAAATCTAATTAAACCTCATGATCTAAGATATAGGCGATCAATCTATTTTTAGTATTTAGAACATGATAATTTAAACGATCCAATTGAATAAAAGAATAAGAACATGAAATAAATTCAATTAAATCATGTTAAGCTCCATTTTTCTCTAGAACGAAATAAAAGACTACTCCATAATAAAAATAGAAAATAATATAAAAAAGAAACTAATTTTTATTATGAAAGAGAAAGAAATTACAAAAACTAAAACTACTTCTTTTACTACACTCCGAAGCTAAGAAATAAGATATAATCAATAAAAAATGACCACCCCTTTATATAGAAGTGAAGATACAAGAATTTGAAGAAGGTGTCCACAAATTGATGTAGTCTAATTAATTATGATGTTGCTTCAAGTTTCCAACTCCTCGACTCTATTGAACACCATAATTTGTAGCCATTGGGTGGGACCAAGTGCCATAACCATTCAATTCTAAAGTTTAATTTATTCATCTTTTTCTGCATTGAAACACTAAAATTAAGCATATCTAATAAAATATTAATTAACACCAAAAAAATAAAGTAAAATATCACTTAATTAATAATGTTTATACCCAGGAAGCAAAAAATTATATTAAAAATATGGGTAAATATTATATATTTTAAACACTTAACAAGGACAAATTGTAAACCAGTCGGCTGCGATTGGGTGTGTGCTTGCACTAGTGGTTGTGTATTCTCTGGGTGTGGAGTAGGTGTGTAGTTGTTGTAATTGTAAGTATTCAATTGGGCTTGTAAAGTCAAGCTTGAGGTCAAGGGGTGAAGGACAAGCTTGTATTATAGTTTTCTCGATTTTCCAGTGAGATGTGAGACAAAGGAAAGTTGACTCACAACCACTACAAGCGGTTGCATGTGTCAGTCAAAGCGGGCTCTAGATTGGTGAGTGGCTCATTCCATTCTCAAGGGATCCTGACAACTCTACCTTTGAGTTCCTCAAACCAGGAGAAAGTGTGGAGGATTACGGATACTGCAATGCAGCGCATGTTTAAACTTGTGGATTGAAAGGGTTTTGAAGGCACTTGCCTGAGAGTACCGGACCTTTATGCTTAGGGCCAGGAGTGATACGAAGGATGTAGAGGTCTTTACGATAGTCAATTTTCCTATGTGAGAGATAGTTTGAAAATGTCAAGGCATCTAATAAGTCAGAGTGAGACGCTGCAAGCCGAGCCTGACAACTTCTAATTAGTGCCCTTATGAGTGATTATAATAAATAAGTATATGAATGATTTTATTTAATAGGAGAGTCATCTCTCCTGTGCCAGTTTTCTTATTATATATGTAGGTGAGAACCTGAATGATTGAGCTCTAGCAGGATTGAAGAGGAATAACAATGCAACTTGCACACATGTACCTGTCGAGAATGAGTGAGAATGCGATGTGATGAACTGCTCTAAATGGTGTGAATTATATGTTATGATGTTTTCTTGCAAGAAATGATGTGTGAATCTAATGAAATGGTCTCTGTGTTGATTAATGTAAATAGAACTGAACGAGATGAGCTAATAATGGAATCAAGACCCGACTTAGGAAATGGGAATGGTTATAATGTGAATGCTGTGTGAAACTACATTGCTTTGGGCATTGTTTTACGTTTTTATTGTTATATACAAGTAATATATGTTGTTGACAGGGTGGTCCCTATTGCACTTTTAGGGGAGACTCTCTCCTTTTTGTTTAAAATTTTTGTTTTTTGAACTTTTAATGAGTTTGGGTTGTTTTGAATATAAATTGTATATCATAGCATTTATTTAGAACAATGTTAGAACTTAAACATCTCATCTATACATTGAATGTTTGCATTACCATCTTGAGACGCTGATGACAAATTTAGGTTGGCTTAACTGAATAAGTAGATTAGTGAATGGTTCGATCGCTGATAGCGTTTCTGATTTGGCTTGAAGGTGAACCAAATTAGGGTGTGACAACCTAAAATTCATGTAACTGAGGTATGCCAAATGTATTTAGTTAAAGCTGTGTGTGTATCGAAACGTGTGTATTGAAATAACTTGGATTGGAGGAGTGGGTCATGCTACTTGAAGAATCGATGTGAAGACTATGTGTTTGGGTATGGTGCTTTGGCGCTTGAAGATAATCTGTGACTTTCTTTAAATATGATTCGGGGAGGTTACCATGACCCTTATTTAATTTACAATAAGTTATGCATCATCATCATCTAATAAGTTACCTAATTCAAAAATTAAAAATGAGTATAAAAACTGGATCATACATCCATATCTTTAAAATTTCAACCTCTTAGCTATAGGGGAGATATTGCTTCTATTGTAATTAGGAGTCATCATACTCATTCCTTTTAGTTTTAGGAGAGGTGTTAGTTCTCTTGTGATTCAGAATGCTTATCGTAGGAGCCATTAAGATAAGATTCTTTTTATAATAGTATGATCAGCATAAATCAGATAGAAGTCCTTATCAAGTTTCACATCCTAATTTGCTTTGAGGGTGGAGATCCGTTTCCACGATGTTAGTCTGAATCAATAATCTAACAAAGAGCTTTCATGTTTATAAAATCATGATTCGGTCAATGTTAGAGCTAGATTGGGGTGTTACGATTTAAATAGCCCAACTAATCTAAATTAAACAAGGTTGTATGTATGAATTGGTCCATAAATATTCAAACTCCACACCTATGGGTAGGGGTAAGCGTGGACGACCGAATGATCGTGACCGATTGACGTTTGAAATGCTTGTAACTAAATTTGACGGACCAATTATGACTAAATAAAAACATATTGAACATTAACATTTATTCACGCACCTAAATGATCGATTGAATAACTGACAGAAGTTGTACATTAATAATATAAAGGATATTTTTGAAATTTATTTCCTCATTATCATTGATAATTATTAAACTTAAAGCATATCAACATTAATTTTTTATTATTTCATGGTAATGTCACATTTCTTTATATTATTATATTTCAAAAAATTGATTTTAATATTTATACTAATCAACATATTATATAAATGGCATATTAGTCATTTGTGAAAACTATTAATATTTATAATAAATTAATAATAAATAATAAATAAATATGAAATAAAAATAAAATTTTATTTACCGAATTTTGACGAAATACAAAGGTATTTTTTACTGAAATTAACGGGACAGGTTCATAGACATACAATGCCTTCTCTATACACCGACCAACGTAACACTCACCCAGTTGACGTTTAACTTGGGTTGTTTCGCGCCATTTGTCTTCTTAGTGTCGCCGAAATGTCTTCCTCGTCATTGCCGCCGGCGAAACCAGCGTCGGTGGAGGCCGACCAACAAGTCCTCAAAATCATATCCCCACCTTACTTTACCCCTGCCCCCCTCTCTCTCCTTCATTGAATCTCATCATACTGGTACAATCTTGTGTTTTGCCAATAACATCTCAGATTCGGTGTAAAACCCACGATTCGAGTTAGGGTTTTATATTCAGAACCGGTCGGGTCGACCATTATTTTTCGAGCTGAGTCAGTTTCAGGACACGCGTACCGAGCCGACGCCGGTCACGTGTATGAGCTATGAGGGTCATGCGTACCCAAGTATATGATGATAACGTCATGAACACAGCAGAACAGAATGAGTTATCAGAATATATGAGAGTATGCCAGTGATTTTTTTAATTTTTATATATAGTGGATCGTAGAATTAGTTTTAGGCCGTTTACCGCGTTAGGACGCGTTACGGGCATTTTGGGTGGGTTGATAGTTCTAGAGCATATCATTATGATTTTTTTTGTGTTGTGTGATTTTATAGGATTTTTCCCAAATTTTTTGGAATTTTTTTATGACTAAAATATTATTTTGACTCGAGTCGGAGACGAGTCAAGTAATATTTACGTCTTTGCCACCACACACATCCGCGCCCTCCCTTTCTTCCCCAAACCCTCGCCCGACGCCGCCCTTGCGCGCGCCGCCGCCACTGCTGCCGGCGCCGCCCGGCCGTCGATAGTCGCCGCCTAGCCCGGCGACGACGTTGCCGTGTTGCCCCGACCAAGCCCGGCCGCCATCGGGCCGCCGCGACGCGAGGAAGCCACGCCGCGACGCCGCGCCCGCGTTGCGCTCCCGTCGCCGATTCCGCCGCCGGCGACCAACGCCGCCGTGATCGATCGGTCGCCACAGCACCTTCGACCCCCTAGCAGCCTTCCCCGACCGGAGCGGAGGCCATCGCCGCCGTGGCCGGCCGGATCTAGCGACCCATCGCCGCCGGCCCTGTTTTAGCCAATTTCCGGCGAGCCACTGCCTCGGCCGACCACGTCGACCTCATAGATGAGTCGGGCTCGTCGAGCCGGTTCCGAGGGTACCCAACACGACCCCTTTCCGGCTAGTAGACGCCACCGGCAATAGTCGCCGGAAAACCACCGGAAGTCGCCGGAAAACCGCCCGCAACTGCCGGGAAACCGCCGGAAATCGGAATTTCTGGAATTCGCCGGAATTCACCGGATCTTCCGCGGGGCTCACCCGGTGGAGCCCGATCGAGCTTCGGACGCCGAGGAGCGCCGAATTCGAGCTTCGAGGCGCGCGACGGAACCCTAACCGTCGCCGATTGCCGACGACGTGAGGTATAATTACCTCCGACTTGATTATTTAAAGTTGATAATGATTGTTAGCACAGCATGCTAGGATTTATGATGTGATTGATAGTGAATGGAGGTTAAGTGATTTAATGAAGTAAGTAGATTGAGCAGGATAATCGAGTAATGTAACTTAGGAAAAATACAATAAAATTGGTAGGAATAGGATGAGTAGAATTATTTTCATATTTATGATTAGTGATGTGATTAATGTTTAATGATGGATGAAACGATGAGTTGCATGATGAGATTAAGTGTGAGTGAAGAGTAAGCGACCTAATGAAGTAGATCAAGTCAGAGCACGATAAGTGACCACAACATAAGTTACAGACACGTAATAAAAATTAGTATGAATAGGATGAGCTAGGATTAATTAATTTTTATGATTTTCTGATTGTTATGTTGATGGATGCTTGCATTGTGATTGTGATGTTATTGAGTTTGATGCATCATTTAGTTAGCGGGCGTTAGTATTTAGTTTTGATATGTAGGTACGGAATAGGAGCTCGCCGCCTAGGCGCGATGACACGCTTGGAGCTTCTACCAGGTCCGTTTAGGACTCGTCTTGTTTTACGCTTTTCTATTGTATGTTTATGTTATTATTTGCAGGACGGGTTAAGTGGTGTTTTATTGGATCCCACTTAACTCGGGTCATTTAACCGAATATTTTCCGGATTAATAACCCCTCGAGGATGAGATCCCTCGAGGATGATTTCGAAAACAAGATCCACCACAAGTTGCCTTCGGGCCTATTATATAAATCCCTTCCCAGGCCTATATATATAGTTTTATCGAGTTTTCAGTGAGACGAGAGATGGAGAAACCGACTGCACGTACCATGCAGAGGATGCCGTGACAGTCAAAGCGGGCTCTGGATTAGTGCCAGCGGACTGTTCCATTCCCGAGGGATCCTGACAACTCCGCGTTTGAGTTCCTCACACCCGGAGAACGTGGAGGTTTACGGGTACTGTTTAGTACAGCGCATGTCCGGACTTGTGGTTCAAAGGGTACTAAAGGCGACTGCCTGAGAGTACTCGGCCTTCGTGCTCAAGGCCAGGAGAAATATGGAGGTAAGGAGAGGGCTTAGGATAAAGTTTCACGAGAAGTACTGAAAAAGAAGTGCTGAGAGTAGCACAGTACCAGCAGCAGTAAGTTCGGGATGCTACCGGGTCTGCAGCCCAGTGGCTCCTCAGTAGTGCCCTTCAGAGTGTTCTTGAGGAAGTATATGTTTTCTTTCAGATGAGAGTTTGCTCTCATAGCCAGTTTGTTATAGTTATTTTATTTTCCGGACCAGTAACGCTTGTTACTGACGTTTTTCTTATATATATGTAGGTGATAAGCACGAGATGGATGAGCCAGCTTGGACGGAGGAGCAATGAGGTCTTGTGCACACACATGTTAGATTTCTGAATGTTTAATATTGTATTATTATGTTATTATTTTGTGAATGCTATGATTAAATGTTTGAGGCATGATAGGATATGATTAAATGAAATGAGATGATGCTAAGACATGATGATAAGAGGTGAGATGTGATCAGAGAGCGCAGCAGAAGTGTGGCCCAAGTCCTATGATGAATATACAGTATATTAAATTATGTGTGATTAAAATTGTTGATATATGTATATATATTGGTATGTATTGTTTTGACAGGGTAGACCCTAATTGCACTTTTAGGGGAGACTCTGTCAGTTTTACTTTAGAATTTTCATCGATTTTTCTCGTGATTGTGATGGCGTGAAATTGAATTTGCATGTCATTCATGTAGTACCATGTTAGGATTTTGCACATTTATTCATTCATGATGGATCGTATCTTCATCTTAAGACGCCGAGATTGGATCCGCATGAGTTAGGTTCGGGTTAGCGGACCTAACCGGGGCCTGTAACATGCCGGTTCGGTTCATGAGCGTGGACCGGATTTGGGGTGTTACATTCGGAGCCAGGAGGTTGCGATTGCAGAGTTGGACTCTCTATCCTCTTCGCGGGTACGCTTCACTTCTTCTTTACTAACAACTATCTACCATCTTTTTCGCTCATTTGCTCTCAAAAACATTGAAACCAACTTCACCTAATCCGTCGTAGTAGTTAAGTATCATTGTTAAAAAAGTTGGTTATATAGTAAACTAGTGTGTCGACAATGCCTACAGTTGATGACTTGATTATGAGTCTTCTCATGCAATACTTGTACGGTTGCACCAATTGCAATTAGCGAGGGAAACTGAAAGGTGGCAAGGAAACATATACAAACTCCATTTTTTAGATGATATACTTTTTGTTGTAATTTTGCACAACTATGTAATTCTGTTCAATATAGAGGGCAAGGTCGTTCTTGGTTTTTTTTTCTCTGTTTGTGGAGAAAATGTGGGACTGTAGACTATGGTTTGGGATGTGCAAAGATGTCCCTTAGATGCTGTTATAAAGAAATGAACCACACAATTTTTTCATTGTATTAAAATGAGACGAGATATGCCCGTAAGAATATGGATGGAAGCGAGAAGAAAGGACACGAGAAATCTGGAACTAAGCATTGATTTTGTCTATGAACGATGAAGTGGAAGGAAAGAATCTTAAATCCTGACCTTAATTCTTTGGGAGCAGGTGGATGACAAAGAAGTGACTATCACTTGTTTGCTGCTTAAATCTGCAGATTGACAATTGTAGTTTGATAAATCTGGTATTGGATTGTTGAGATAAATGAGGCATTACTACCTATCGGATACGGTGACAAGATCTGATAGAAATTATGGTCTACAATAGGAGATTTGTCTAATTTACTTTTACACTATTGCTGCTAGGTTGAGTACCTTCATATTCTGATCATTATCTAGGGCGGTGCTTTCTTGTTTTTTCCTGTGCTAGCTAGCTACCTCTTGTGCACTGCTTAAACCTGCGGTTTGATAATTGTAATTTGATAAGATCTGGTATTAGATTGTTGAGGTGAAGTGACGCATTAGATTGTTCAGATGAGAAGAGTGCTTTTCATAGTATCTTCCTGTTGGATGAAGTGACAAGATCTGGTAAATATTATGGTCTGCAGTAGGAGATCTATCTCATTTTTCAAGTCTAGAGATATGGACAAAGTCATATACTAAGCAGATATAAACAAATAGCATTTTGCAAGTTTACATCTGTATCCTATGTAAATGTAAACTTCGAAGCTAGCAAACATCAGATGAGAAAAAAGAAAAAGAAAAAGCATAAATCAGATGCGTTTCTTAATGGCTAGGATTATGCAAAATTGTATGAACTGGCTTAGAAAGAAATCGCAAATTCCCATTTCATTTTTTTATGGTAAAAATGTTAATGAAATAACTGTATAGCCGCAAATACATCCAAATTCCTTGCGAATGTAGTTATATATGATAATAGTAAAACTTGATTCTGTCAATTGGCAATTAAAAATCTAGATGATCATGTATCCGTTTGGCATTTAATTCGTTAAAGAATGGGAAGCTGGGCAAGTTTATATGAACTGTTTGTATTCCTCATAAGTTTTAGCCAATGGTTTGAGAAAAGGCAGCTTCCCTTTTATTTTCGAGTAGTTGATTTCCCGATTACTCAATTCTTATGCTATGGAAAGTTGTATTGCTAGAATTCTTAAAATGTCATTTGATGTTCATGTTCTTTTGACTACAAAATCAGGCTGTCCACCAGAAAAAAAAAAACTCTTCAAAACAATGCAAACAGCAGCAGAACAGAGTAAGATGACTTCATAATATTGGATGTAGCATGTTGCCTAACTAGTTATTTTATCACATTTGAGTGTGTCTTGCAGAACAACTTGATTTAGCCAAAGCTAGCTGAAAAAGTTAACTCAGTATGATTCTGCTAATTGTAATCCTCGCAACAAAATTTGAACCGGAAAGGAAGTTGGCTGAAATAAAACCCAGTAATCTTTTTGGTAGGTTATTTCTTATCAAGCTTATTCATTTCCCTACTTTGTTTAGCCCGTGGGTTTTTCCATGTCTCTCTTGAAGGTAGACCATACACAGTTGACTGTTCATTGTTGGTTAAGTGAGCTAGACTCAATGCTAGAAATTAACAAACCTGTTATCTTGTTGATGATTAAGTTTGGTAACGTTGGTGTTACAATAGATTTGTTCATCGGCTTTGCTATACCTCGCGGATTGCAGCCGAGACATAGGAAACTATGGTAAATACAAAATCATGCAAACTTGACCATAAATTTTTTATGTGTCTCGAAGAAGAGCCTCTTAAGGCATTACCCCGATTTATTATTTTCAAGAATGTTCATTTGTTAGCTTCTATTGTGTTGAGAAATATGAAGTGCCTTGTAAATGTGACTTCCATCTTGGGCCTTCAGTGATTCTTCGAGTAAAGGGTCCAGCTGAAACAATTGGTTTACAGTGATAGATTTTCTGCAAGGGGGTGTGATCTTGTGACTGACGAAGTTGATTTAGTCATGTCTTAACTACTCTGTCAAACCTTCTTGTCGTTGTGAAATATGGTCCAATTGCACTCTCTTGTTGTTCGCCACAATGCTGCAGGTTAACGCCGTCACCACTGTCACCATCCATACTGTCCGCCTGTCGTCTAGCCTAACATCGACAATATTCTCCCGCTTAAATCTGGGTTGGTGGAACCGGCAGGAGGTGATGTCCATCGGAACCAGTGGGAGAGGTGGTGTACAAATTTGTAACATGAGAGTTCTACTATGGCACCTTGCCAAGTTGGTTGAAGACGGCGACAGCGGAGAATTGGGCGTTGTAGAAGGCTGCGGGAGGGAGCGACGCTGCGAGGATGTTCACGACAATGGTGAGGAAGGCGGCAAGCTGCCATTGATGCCATTGTAGCTGGGATGGAATGATTGATGATCGATGGAGATGGAAAATGGGTAACATATAGTTAGAATCACTTAGTTACAGCAATGGAACCGTTAAATAAACGAGACCAAAACCATCATTTTCTTCCCAAGGCGAGCCAGCCACTTCGAGATGATGAAAGGTGTTGTTAAAGGCCTAGTTTTGCATGATTTATACAATAATAGTGCCACATTCACGTCTCTTTTTAATTGACATTACTTTTGAATCGAGGAGATTTAAGTGCAAACTTCGCCATCAATTAGATTTTGCAAAGATTTCTTAAAAAATCGTAAAAATTCCAGATATAAAGTCAAAATTTACAAAATTATCGATTATTTCCCTGCCACCTGAATGGTGTCAATGACCTCCAAGATCTCCGCGGTGGAGGAAATTTCGGGCTCATATTTTCTACCGCAATCGTTTGGACTTCTTCAAAAAAGTCAGAGCACTCTTACCTCTAAAGGCAAACTAATTCATGTAATTTGCAGTTCTTGTTACCAAACTGCAAGTTTATAAGAAGATGATCATATAATAGACTAAGGAAGGCAGACTTCGCACTGACGCTAATATGGTGCTTACATTCACCAATAGGTAGAAATATTACAGTAACTAGGTAAGCACATACAAACAAATGCAAGCTGGCATTCATTTCTTCCAAGGTAAAGAAAAACAGCAAACTAGAATGCCACTACTGGCTCTACTTCAAATTTTCTGGCCCAAAAGAAGGCTGCATTAAATCTTTACTACGATTCACAACTATTTACAGAAAAAACATGTTCTACACCAGTGTCAATGGCAGCTATTCAATCTCTCTACCTGAATTTTGCAGCATCAAAACGACGAAGGTGATGACGGATGCATATATTGAATTGGGAATCCCCTGAACGACCTTTCCTACCCCGGGCACCGCCTCTGTTGTCCTCTTTGTCATTAGTGCTACAGATGGGGCAACAACCAATGCAGCTATCAAAGTTTTGGTGATAGTTTTGAATGCTTCAGCTGTCAGTTCCTGTATGAATCCGGCAAATTCGTCTCGGTTGAGCTGACCGTCCAGATTCACATCGTAAGCCTGCATAGAACAATAAAAGAGCTTTAGAATAACTTGAGATGCTAAAAAACACCTAATACAATATCGTCAACAAGGGTTTTTTTTCCTGTTGCATCTTTGAGTTTGTCTCAGGACCTTTGTGCATGAGGAGAGATCTTCTCAAAATACTCACCAAACTATGTGAGAAAACTCCCAACCTCATGAAACCAAGAATTCCAAAAGAGAATGAGCATTGCGATATAGATGTTAAGAGTGACATGAATACAACATTAATCAAGAAATAGTTTTAAAAAGCTGTGCAGCAATATTAGCTTTGTGAGGCTTTGAACACATTGTTCATTGGTATGTGTTTGAACAGTCATAAACAAAGTAAAGCAGAGAATTAACATGAGAACAACATATACCTCCATCAAAGATTTAACTCTTGCTTTGGAAGGAGGATCAATATGGGGGCCAGGAAAATGCTTGTTTATATCACTGCCATGAACATTTAGTATTACACATGTCATTTAATTAACACACCAGCATGTCGCATACACTATGAAAGGGAAAAGAAAGTGAAAGTTACTTGTACACAAAGAGGACAGCCATGTATAGATCTTCAAACAATAAGTAATCCCTTTCATTGTCATCTTTGAAGTTCTCAAAAACCTTGTCTGTTATCTTCCTGAGTTGTGTCTGCCTCCACTGGTGGCCTAAAGAAACCATTACCCAAATGACAAAATCACTCACAGATTGCAAAAGATGCAGAACAGAATCGAGGAGTTGGCGAAGTTGATATAAAATTGAAATTGCAGGCACAATAAACTTCTCTGTATTAAAAACTTATAATAGCTACAATTGAATAATAAAAATATCCATCACAAAGCAAAGATGAAGATCACGGGGCACAAACTATGAAGGATGAATGCATTTGATGATGTATAATGATCGAATAAGACGCTCAAATCAAAGCTGAATTACGAAAATGACAAGGTCGAAATTAGAGCATTTCGTCTAGTCCACCAAAGTGTACAAAGCTGGATCATTCCAACTAGTACAAAGTTCAGAGTGCTTTTTCCACAGAAAAACTAATGTACTCCATAAGTTCTTCGAAGAACGCAACTAGTAGATTTAGTTTTTTTTTTCAATTTATTTCAAAGAGATCATCGTCAACATCCACCATTCATCTAACAGTAGGGGATCATTGGATATCCGATCAGGAACTAAACCCGTCATTTTGTTTCGATGATGACTTAACCCGTTGTGTTCTTACAAAGAGGTGAACACACAGTACTAACTATTGTCACTACTTTTTATAACAGCATGCCAATAGCCAGCCACCAAGATGGAGGAAAGAAAAAAAGAGCAGACGCAAGAACCAGTGCCGAAGTACCATAATAAATGATCCAGCATCAGAATACAACACATTCATATAGAACAAAGCTTACTGATATTTATTAAAGTAAACCCTCGCAGGGTGATGAACAACAAAGTATGTAGGAGATGCAAGCAAGAACCATATATATGATCCAAAGAAAGCAAAGAAAGAAGAAATGGGTACCTCTGAATTTGGAGCCTATGACGGCCAAAACCTGCCCCATGGATGTTGGAGGCTTAGAACAGCAGCAGCAGCAAGAGATCTCGGAGGGAGGGGATCTGAGAAGGCTTAAGACTTGACTTGCGACTCCGTAATCATTCTTAATTATTATCATTAAGAAATTTAACAACTTGACTTCCTCTAAATTAAAAAAATATATAAACCAATTTTAACAACTATCTATGCCGGTTGTGTGCAATTGCCAATTGGTCATTTTTTTTGTTTTAAGTATTGAGAAGTGGTACCTGGACACTAAAAATTTCGCTTAGACCGGGTAGATTTAATCTTCGCCAAATATTACATATAAAATTGATTTCTTCAACAGTTTTTTTTTAAAAAAAATTAATTATTTCACATTAGTTTTCTTGGCCTACCATGCCTTCAATTTTTTTTATGCCACTACCTTAGTCCTTATTAGGTATTAATTTAACAGGAAATGGAATTGTATTCATTTTATTTGTTCATAAAAGGCAAATATGTTTAAATTAATTAATAGGGTGGCTGCATGTTAATAATAAAGTAACATGGAACAAGATTGCAGAAGAAAGGGCCCTAACAAGACGACAGAGCACCATTAATGCACTATTGATACAAATGACTAAAATCGATTCAAATTTCATATGCGAAACAATTGGGCACAATCCGATCATTTTTTTCTTTTTTTTGGGTGAACTAAAATTCAACCAAGTAGTTTACTCAAGAAAAAGCAACTAATTAGCAATTGGTTGTTCTTCACTAGAAAACAAACAGCTTTGAAAAATTGAACCTTTCGCATTGGCTCCGCCCTTGGTGATCTACTGTAGAAATTAATTATATAATACTATATTACTTATGCAACAAAACGCACCAGTGGTCTAGTGGTAGAATAGTACCCTGCCACGGTACAGACCCGGGTTCGATTCCCGGCTGGTGCATTTAATTTTAGTGTTTTTTTGCCCCTTTTTAAAATTTGTTTGTAGTAGTTTAAATGAAGTGATTATAATAGGAAGATGCAGGGGTAAACCATGTTCCCCATTATTAATGATATTTTTTAGGCCCTTTTTTAAACACTCATCTCACTACATCCTTTCCTTGCATGCTGTCATCAAAGCTCGATTTCTTTATGCAACATCATTGATTTATTACCAACCCAGTTATAATTAATAAATCATCATAAAATGTATCTTTTTCTTTTGAGAACAGAATGAAGTCCATAGTTTTTTTCTAATGATTTTAGTACTACAAGCAAGCTTTTAATTTTTTTATTCAAAGTATTATAGGTCCGAAGGGTGGATGAAATCAATTTAATTTCAACATTTTCTGTAAATCTCACGTTCATGTTTGATGTTGAAAACAAAATAAGATATCTCTGTCGTGAAATAGCATCGAAATTATTGGATGTTAATTCACAGGTTCATTGGATTTAATTCCAATCATCAAGAGAGAAAATAATTTTCACAATTTAAATAATGCAAAGTCTTAATTGTAAATAGTGCATGCTGCAATCTCTCAACCACATATATATATATATATATATACACGCATACGTGAAGATTCATCAAATCGATGGGTGAGGGTCTTCTAAAAAATAATATTAGACTCATCCTGGCCTTATAAGAATTTATGACAGACACATCATTATTTATGTAGGATTCTCTATTTGTTTATTTCATTGAAAGATAAACTTGGATTTGAGATAATATGTTGTTACTTACCCATCTCCAAATTATGAGGTTAAAGAGGAAATGATCACATAAAAAGAAAGGAATATCTCAAATAGAATGTGGAGAGGCAAGGAGACGGGTACAGAAGAAAATGAGTAAAATTTTGAAAAATAAGCTAGGATAATTAATAAAAAATAGTTCAAGGAGTTATCGTGAGTTTTTTTAGCTTAATACACAAATCCTGGTGGTAAGGTTGGCATTAATGGAATTTTAGTTTCAAGTATTATGTTCAATAATTAAGTAACCATGTAGAGGTCATAATGTATTCTCGTAGAAGGACAGCAAGATGGAAAGCTTTTAGGAGATAGCTTAATTCACAGTTAATCATTAGTAAAAAATCAGTCATTTGCAACCGCAACATGCGGTTGCTAAAGACCAGTTTCCAGATGCAAATATTTGCATTCGGATTTGCAACCGCATTTGGGGTCACTAAAGCCAAGGTCGCTGAAGATATTTGCAACAGGATTATTTGCGGTTGCAAATTACAGCTACCACTTTGCAACTGCAGCGTGGTTGCAAATTTTGCAACCACTTTGTAATTGCAAAGCTGCAACCGCAATGCAGTTGCAAAGCGATTACAAACCATAAAATAATAAAAGAAAAATTATTATCTGCAACCGATTTGCAGTTGCAAAAGTTAAAAAAATACAACAAAAAAAATTATCTGTATTTGCAACTGCTTTTCCACTGCAAAGCAACGGCAAAACATTAAAAAATATTAAAAAACTATTATTTACAACTGCTCTCTGTATTAAAAAATTTTCAATGAAACACAATTTGTCAAATAGGCAAGTTCTTAGCAGCAAATAGTACAATCAAACCCAAACCATGAACAAACACAAATCCTACGGGTTCAACAATTGTGTCAACTTCATTGACATGAATCCGATCCTTGCCCAGGTTTTTGTCACTCGTGCTCCAGGGAGTGGTCATGCCCGTTCATTTACTGCAAGGGCATACCATTGATGTCTCGTGCAGAAGCTTATTGAAGTTGATATCCAAGTACTATGGCATCACTCAATCTTCTTGCTCCACTAAACTGAAACATATATTATATCTTTATAACTACTGGGTGACATTGCAATTTTCCCAGGACTAGAAATTTAACCAAATCATTAGCAACTAATTACTCAGAAATAAAGAGCTTAACAAATTCAGCTCTTTAGCTAACATATTCTTTTCAAATGATCTATGAAATTCAATATGCATAGATCGTCCATAAAAATATCTCAGCAAGCAATAACTCTAGTTATGAACAAACGAGCAAACAATCCAAACCATAAATAGAAGCATGAGCCTATTATCAATCCCAGGAATAAAAATGGTCCTATCTACCTATAGCAAATGACAGCACAATCATACAAATTCTTCCAAATATGAAGTAAAATTTTGACAGCAAAAAAAACAAACTGCTATCAAGCATTGCAAAATGTCAATAATCCCGTCGAATTTATATGTACAAATAAACTCAACTAACGCAAGAAACTTCCTATGAAATGTTTCTCACATCTTAGGAAACATTTATAAGCCAAGGGACAGTTTCACAAACGTTAACTTAAGTAGTGAAAGGGGCAAACTTTGATCACAACCAAATACTTAGAACAGGTTATGAGGAACTCAAGAAATCCAAGATTATACTTACACGAATAGTAGTAGACGCCAGTTTGGACTGCGAATCCTCATTCTCCTTGGCCAAAACAGCGCATGGACTACATCCAGTTCGTTCACTTTTTAATCCATGTCTCCTCCTAAACAAAATAACAATAAGATAGCACCCATTTATCAACTTTTTTGATGTCCAAACTCACATCAAGACATTAACTTTATAGAAATTTCTGCACCATAATAACAAAGCACAGAGCAAAAAAACGACACATATTGTAGACTAAAACTCAAGGATCTACCACTTAGAAGCAGTTCGTCCAGTTTTCCTGCTGGTCTGGCCTTACTATGCTACAATTATGCAAAATTTCTGAGACTGTGCACAAAAAGGGATGCATATTGTTAGGTTTATCTCACATCATGTATGGAGGTGACTAGTGATTTGTATATAAGCTAATGGAAAAGCTTTATTCTTTAAGCTAGTTTTTGGATCAAGAAAGGCTCATGACACTTATTGCAAGTCCCTTTTAGGGGCCCAAAGGTCCTAACAAATAGTATCAGAGCCTAAACCACCTGGTTGGCTTGGTGGATTAAGAGGATTAAGAGAGGCCTATGACACTTATTCTTGGTGGATTAAGAGAGGCCTATGACACTTATTACAAGTCTTTTTGGGAGCCCAAAAGTCCCAACAATTGGTGGATTAAGAGAGGCCTATAACACTTATTACAAGTCCTTTTTGGGGGCCCAAAAGTCCCAACAAGTGGTATCGGTGTTGCCTCGAACTTCACTATAGCATGTGGTGAGGGGGAGATAATTCGGGATTTGGGCTAGGGGAGATGATTTGGGAATCGGATGGGCTAGCCCAAATTGGTGGTGAGGGGGAGATGATTTGGGATTTGGGCTAGGGGAGATGATTTGGGATTCGGGCTAGGGGAGATGATTTGGGATTCGGGTAGGCTAGCCCGAATTGGAATCTCTTGACATGTGGGCCTTGTATGTGGTGAGGGGGAGATGATTCGTGACTATAACATGTGGGGAGATGATTTACGATGATGTATGTGGTGAGGGGAAGATGATTCGTGACTATAACATGTGGGGAGATAATTCATGGCATGATGTGTGTGGCCTTGCATGTGGTGAGCAGGAAACGATTTGTGGCATGATGTGTGAAGGGGAGATGAACCTTGCATGTGATGAGGGGGAGATGATTCGTGGCATGATCATGATGTGTGAGGGGGAGAATTGTTGGGTTTATCCTACATCATGTATGGAGGTGACCGAAGATGATTCGTGGCATGATGTGTGAGGGGAGATAATCCGTGACATGATATGTGAGGGGGAAAATTGTTGGTTTATCCCACATTATGCGGGGAGGTGACCGGTGACTTGGATGTATGAGGGTTTATCCCACATTACCGGTGACTTGCATATAGGTTAATAGGAAAAAATTATTGGTGAGGTAGTTTTTACTTTTGTGATTAAAAGAAACCCATGACACTTATTGCAAGTCTCGGGGACCCAAAGGTCCCAACTCATACTAAGGGCATGTGAATGTAAAAAGACTAGGGTTGCTAATTGAGCGAGCCAGCTCGTGAGCATTTAGCGTTCGGCTCGGCTTGACTCGACTCGAAACTCGACATTTAAATGCTCGACTCGAACTCGACTCGAACTCGAATCTTACGAGCCGAGCTTGAGCAAGGTCGTGTTCGACTCGACTCGACTCGGTTATAACTCGAAATCGACTCGAACTCGACTCGTAGCTCGATTCGAACTCGACTCGATAAAATAATATAATAATATAGTCTTTATATTATATTATATTATATTATATTATATTATATTATATTATATTATATATATATATATATATGCAATATAATAACAAAGATGTAAGATAGTTGAGATGGTAAGTATTCACCTTGATGACTTCAAGGTTGTGGGTTCAAACCACATTGGCCTCATTTTTTTTTAAAGTGAAGTGCTTTTGACTTTTAATCGAGTTGGTTTCGAGCTCACGAACGAGCTGGCGAACGAGCTCATAAAAATTAAACAGTTTAAGTATATTCGAGCTCGAGTCGAGCTCGAACACATAAAAGATATTCGAGTCGAACTCGAGCATGTATGTCCAAAACTCGTTCGATCTCGAGTCGAGTTCGAACGAGTTTCGAACTATTCGAGCCGAGCTCGAACACATATCGAGCTCGGCTCGCTCGCTCAATTAGCACCCCCTAAAAAAGACCACCCCCTAGGCTTTGTCAAACACTATAGGATATTCCAACGAATCATCTAATATCACATACATAAAATAAACAAACCCAAAATTTATTACGTCTTATTTGAAAGAAAAAGCAGAAGAGTTCTCAGCCAAATAAAAAATGCATTAGCATTATAACGTTTTCTCTTACTTGAGAAGAGCTGATGAGTTCTGTTAACGTTTTCTGTCCAATTTTTTACCGAGTGAGCACACTTCTTCACTAGCTTCAGCTTCCTTTTGTTTGATGCAAAAAGCCAAATACAGGATAGGATCAGAAGAACCAAACAACCAAAAGGCGTCAAATTTCACCTCACCTTGAGACTCTCACACTCCCGCTTGTACAACTCCAACTACAGCAATTTACGGCCTTCTCCCCGGCCATGGAGGCCCTGGCCTCGGCCTCCCGCGCCCGCTCCTCCGAGACGTTCCCGAACTCCATCAACGCCTCCCTGGCCTGATCATACAGCCCGCACTCCTCGTCCAACTTCTCGCATCTGTACACCAGCTCATCGTATCTCGACCTCAGCATCTCGTTCTCCTCCACATACGGCTGTTACTCGCTGAACCACTGCCTGCGCCTCCACGAATCAAAAATATCGAATCTCTCAATCGAAAAGAACAAGAAGAAGTGGAAGAAATACGGCTGTAACCGACAATGGGGAGGTGAATTTTCTCATCCTTCTCCCTCTGGCTGGGACGTGGGTAAATCTAACAATTCCACCCTTCACGGCAACCCAAAGATTATCATCTGCCAATCTCTTTTTTATAAAACGGAATTTCATATATCACCACTCTTAAATTCTTCTTGAATTATGAGGTGGAACTCCTAAAAGAAATTCCGACAATCAGCTCAGGCTTTGATATTACTTATAGGCATTTTGGGCCCCCAATATGGACTTATAATAAGTATCATATGTCTCTTTTAATTTTTAAATTAATTTAATTTTAGGATTAAAAGAGACTTATGACACTTATTATAAGTTCCTTTTGTATGCCCAAAAAGCCCAACACCCAGAGTCGATAATTCTACTTGTCGAGGACTAGAGATGACAACCACAGCATGGGCGAGGGCGACCGGGGCAGAGGCCGTGTAACACCCCGTTTCGGCTCACCCGTGAACCGACCCGAAAATGTCACCGGCGACCGAACCGTTCGCTAATCTACTGGGTTCGGTTAAGCCGACCCGGATCTGCTCTCGGTGTCTCAAGATGGAGATGCAAACATGAAATGCATGGATGGGATGCGATTGGGTTCTAACGTAGTCCTACATGCATGCCATGACGTGCAAGCAAAGACAAGACAAAATAATAAATGAGAAACCAAAAGAAAATATATACTATTTTATGAAAATACGGTAACACATAATAATCTACCATGACATACAATCATTATCTCATTCATTTTTACCTGAGCCGAGTCTGAACTCCAAGGCTCCCTACTCATTCATATTTATCAGTTCATTTCATAACAAGTAATTCACTCAAGCAAACACATCAAAATTATCATTCACGTAGCAATAACACACCGTCATTATAGATTACACGCGGCAGGTACATGTGTGCGCGGTTCCGTGCTGCTCCTCCGCAGTCCCGACAGCTTTCATCGCTCGCATTTCTCACCTACATATATATAGAAAAACCGTCAGTAACGAGTGTTACCGGCCCGGAAAATAACTAATATCAATCTGGCACAGGAGAGCAAACTCTCCTGTTGAATGAAAACCATATACTTCCTCAAGAACTCTCATCAGGGCACATACGGGAGCCGTCGCCCTCGGGTCGACAGCGTCCCCCTATCTTTCACATTCTCATGCCTCGGCCATTTCTCTATTGCTTCTCGCATCAAATCTCATTCCTTTCCGCCCTCTGCACCTTCCATATTACTCCTGGCCTTGAGCACGAAGGCCGAGTACTCTCAGGCAGTCGCCTTCAGTACCCTTTGAAACCACAAGTCTAGACATGCGCTGCAATGCAGTACCCGTGAACCTCCACACTTCTCCGGGTTTGAGGAACTCAAAGGTGGAGTTGTCAGGATCCCTCGGGAATGAAACGGCCCGCACACCATTCCAGAGCCCACTGTCGACACACACGTGCCCGCTCGCGTAGCACGGTAGTCGGATTTCCCTCATTCAGTCTCTCACAAAAACACGAAAACTATACATATATATAGGTCTGGGTTGGGATTTATACAATAGGCCCGAAGGCAACGTGAGCTGGATCTGAAGTTCAAAAACAAACTCGAGGGATCTCATCCTCGAGGGTTATTAATCCGGAAAATCGTTGGCTAAATGGCCCGAGTTAAGTGGGATTCGATAAAACGCCACTTAACTCGTCCTGCACATAATAAATCAAATACACAAGAGAGTAGCGTAAATCAGAGAACGAGTCCTAAACGGACCTGGTAGAAGCTCCAAACGGGTCCACGCGCCTAGGCGGCGAGCTCCTACACCGTACCTACACAATCAAGCTAAAAACTAACGCCCGCATGATGAATCACACATCCTATAGCATACACACACAATCAACACAATCACGCATCAATCAACACACATCAACCTATATCAATTCTAGCAAGTCTACTTAGGTTAGTTTGCATTAATCATGATCATTACCTAGTTACCCTAATTGGTTTCTTAACCTCCATTTTTAACACCACTTAATCAACAATTTCATATTTTATCCTTAATCAAATCTACATTTATATATATTATTATAACACACAATTCACCAATCCTAGCATGTAATTCTAATAATCAATACTTTTACAAAGACCAACACAAGTAACAAATTTATTGTTTACACAAAAAAGTCAAAATTAGGAAAATAAGTGGATTTAGACAAAAGAAAATAAAGCATTTTTCTAGACAAGTTCATTACCAGGAACAACTTCTAGCATACCCCGGTTCTTGGCAGCTTCGTCCCAAAACTGTCTAAATCTCGCTGTCTGTAATCAATGTAGGATAAGACTTACAAAATGAAACTTACTGATAAACATAATAAATAGATCAAATATGATACATACCTCAAGATAATGAGAGAGAACTATTAATGTTTGAAATTGTTCCTCCATTTGCTGTTTACAAAAAACAAAAAAAAATACAGATCAGAAAGAGGAACTGCTTCAAATTATGCAACACGACCAAATAATTTTATGCAATGAGGATTTATTTCTCAGAAACGTCAGAACTATCTAGGCCAATCATAATTCTAATAGATATGATATGGGAAAAGGAAAAAAACATACCACGCGCTCTGGAATTAAATATAGACATAGGTTGAAATCTGGGGCTGGCATTGCCATCAAAGCCTGCGTAGACAAGGACATCATCAATATTTGATAATCAATATATCCATATCCTAAGGTAGCATAAACTTCCACAAACCTTAATCAAAATCCGAGTAACAATTTGAGTACTCAAACGTTCTGGTTCAAACTGTGCAGGGCAAAAAATCATAAAAAACCGTTAGATGTGTAACTTTACATATTTTCATTACAGTTCTCAATGAGTTTGGCACACTTTTTTATTGACATGGTAGAGTTACCTGATAAAGACGGAGCAGGCAGAGATTAACATCCAAACTGTAAGTCTGTGAAGAAACCTAGAAGATAACACGCAGATAGAAAGCACATATGTCAACACAATGCATCGCTTACATTAACTATTAACAACTAGAAAGACCGTAATTCTGATAGCAGTGAACGCAATCACAGACTACAATTAAGGCAGTCATAAAGTTAGCAAGAAACAGACAGAAACAAGTGGGTCACGAGAGAAACAATAACAACAAACTAAGCAAGATGAAGAATTCAAGCTAAGAACATGAACAGGGAGTAGCAGGCTAGGAGCTACCATAAATTGTACAGGGCAACAGATATCCCATCCAGCATTCCAGATGCATTGATGACATATAAAATACTAAGTAAGACAAACAAATGGTCATAAAAGAAACATTGACGTGCAACTAGGCATCATAAAACAACGATGTAAATAGGCATGACGAAACATTCAAGCTAAGAACACAAAACTTACACCTTTCACATCCAATGCTACAGATGAATTAAAGAGGTATCCAAATATGTTTACGTTTGTGTAACTGTGCATGAGAAAACATTCAAACTAAGAGCACCAAAGGCCAGTATCAGCTAGAACCAATAGCACAGAAGCAACAACTTTCATACCCAACAATCCGAATGAATTGATGTCGCATCCAGATACTACTACAGACAAGCAAAATGTTGCCAACTAACATTTTCCGCCCAATTAGGCATAAGGAAACATTCGAACTGAGAACTCAAAAGAGAGTGGAAGTAGCTACCAACAATTTTCAATAACACAAAAGCAACAACTTCCTCATCCAATCACCCCTAAATTGAAGATGCAGCACAATTGCGAATCAGGAGTGACAAAGAAACATGAAAGATTAGCAGCGGATAGCATCACTAGTAAGTACAACAACAGCAGCAACAACTTTTCAACCCAATCGTCCGATCGAATCGATAAAATACTAGTTCAAGGTACGACCTAAAAAGTGCAAAAGATGGAATCAACCTGCTCATTGACGTAGTTCTCAAGATCGGATAGCATGTCGGGGTTGTAGGGATTCACGGCGACGATCTCCTCCATGGCGAACGATGCCTGCTGCTGCAGCGACGGCGACGGCGACGGTGACGGCGACGACCTCGGACCCTCCCGTTCTCTCCCCATCACCACCAACAACAAAGAGTCGAAGGTGGAGCTCCGATTCGGCGTCCGACGACGAAACCCCAGCCGAAGGAGGTGGTGGTGGATGGTGCCCTAGATTGATGTGATCTTTGCTAGGCCCATTCTAGTTGTTGGGCCATGGGCCTTTAAGAGGCCCATTACTTTGTGCGTGGGACCCATCGTTAAAAAAACTCAACCTTGAATGTGACACGCTTGCAGAAAAAATAATAATATATTTTAATAATTTCTGCTACTTAGTCGAAAATTTGGCTCGGGAAGTTACAAGTCAATCGAGGAGTTTTGAAGTTAAAAGTAGTTATAAAAAGATGAGGCGATTGAGAGGGTAATGTCAAGGGTGTGTCTTTGTACGATTTAAGTTGAGTTGAATATAACAACAGATAAAAAGTTGTTAAACGATTAGACAGGTGCGCATGTAGCTTGATCACCTTCCCTTGCATAGCTTTCAGCTTGCTAATCGCTTTATGAAAAAATGACACAAAGATGAGTAGATGTTGGTCGAAAATGATCGTCTCTCAAGTCCCTTGTCTTGGAGGAGCATATATTAAGATAAAATTAAAAGAGTTTTTAAAAAATAGGGTAAAGGGGAGAATTGACTCTTGTGTATATCATTTGTACGATGCCATGCTCATTCCATGCTCAAGCAACTTTGAGCTATTCAAGTTTAACAGAGAGTCATAGAAAATTAGAACAGTGATCGAGGTGAAGTGTGGTTTTATTTACGTCAACTTGTTTCTCAACTAGTTATCTCGAGATAAGTTTATTGAACTCTAATTTGGAACCCAGACGAACTAAACTCTCTAATTTTCTCTCAAGTATATTTATAATTATTATGTGTTTGTACATATTTATTCGAAAAATATTTATACTTATCTGGTTATGTGGATAATATTTATTCAATTATGTGACAGTACCCAGCCACTTATGTGGATAACTTCCTGCATATTACAAGAGAATTGGTCATACGGTTTCAAAACTGCCAGAGAAAAAATTGTTAGAGGAAGAGGTAGACATTGTTTTACAGTCGTTGGAGGAAATCTCTCATTCAGGACTTATCCCAATTCTATAAAAGACCGGTGTTATTGCTAAAGTAAAGGGGGGCTCGTACGATAAAGAAAAAGCTTTTACAGAGAAAAGAAGAAGAAGAAAGAGCAGGGAAAAATCCCTTCATAGGAGATGATCTCCTGCGAACCCTGTCTCACCATGCAACCCTGTCTCACTAACCAATACATGGCTTAAAATACCCTGCTGTTTGCTATTGACTCATCATAGATGAGATCATCAAGAGTTGCCCTATCACCACGCTGCAAGCCAATCTACCCAAAGGTTGGTTTTTTTTATTTTGCAGAAAAGAAGAATGGAGAGGATTGCCTTTCCCTGTCATGCATGCATGCCTATGACGTCTCCACCCATGAATCCTGATTGCTGCACCCTACCAACATTGCCGTGAAGCCTTAGTTGTTGTTGCTACTGCGAAGCCTCGTTGCTATCCGTGAGGGAGCCAAAGAAAGGTTCTGTTGCTCGCCAAAGCTTTGCCATTGGGTCATCGTGACGAAGAAGAAAGGTGGAGCTTGAAGCAGTGTCCCTGGAATCTAGATCCTTGCCGCCTTAAAGGTAGAGTCGCTGCCAAGTGCCGTTGCTGCTACCTATAGACGCGAAGTGTAAAACCCCGCGAGCTGAGTTGAAGCCAGCTGTGAGTTATGAGCGATGAGAGTCATGTAGATGCTCAAGTATACGATGATAACGCCTAAAAGATGATGAAAAATGGGTTATCAAGTAGGCGGAGGTATGCAGTATTGATTGTTATTTTTATTTGATCGT